>RJWM01015286.1:0-48182 GCA_004363535.1 Dasyprocta punctata
AAAAAAAAAAAAAAAAAAAAAAAAAAAAAAAGAGGCCTAGAGTTGTGGTAATGAAAGCTTTAAAAAGGGCTATGGATGCAGCTCAGTACAAAGCCCATGGGTTTAATCCATAGTACAAAAAAAAAAAAAGTATCAAAGGCCTACACATAAAAAGCTAAAACTAGATTTAGGAAGCAAATGTGAGAAGGAGCAAGGTGGGAAGGGAAAAAAAAAAAGATGTGTTATGTTGATGTACCAACTCCCCATGATAAATGTGATCATTATGTACTACAAACATGTATACAAAAAAAGACAATGTAGGAAGAAAGCTTTACAATGCTGGATAAATGGGACTTAAAACTTCTGTGTGTAAAAACATAACAGTGATAAGGCAATCCATGTAGCTGTACATAAATCATGTGCATAAATCATGTATCTGAAAAGGAGTTAGTATCTGGAGTATATAAAGAACTACAACTCAACAACAAAAAACATTTTTTAAATGGGCAAAGGATTTGACTAGACATTTCTCGAAAGAAAATATGCAAATGGCCAATAAGCATATGAAAAGATGCTCAACATCACTAATAATCAAGGAAAATGCAAATCCAAACCCCGCAAAATACCAGCAAGTGTTGGTAAGTGTATTGGTTGGATCCTGTGTCCCCCCGTAAGGATTTGTAATTTGGATGGGGCTGAGTCTGGTGTTTGTGATTGGTTTATTGTCTGGTGCTGGGATTGGTGATGTGAGTGCTGCACCCGCCCAGGGGTGGAACTAACATTTGGGGTAAGGAAGAGAAGAGGTTCTTCTCCCCTCCCCCTCCCCTGCCTCGTCCTCCCCCCGCCCCAGTTCGCACACCTTGCTGTTTGGTGACTGCCGTGAATGGCAGCCCCACCACGCCACGCTGCCTTGGAGCCAACCAAGTATGGACTGGAACTCCCGAGAAACTGTAAGAAATAAACCTTTCCTTCCCTAATTTTGGGCATCAGGTATTCTGTCTCAGCAACGAGTAAAACGTAACTAAGACAGTAAGGATGTGGAGAGACTGAAACCCTTGCGCACTGCCGGTGTGAATGGAACATGAAGTCCAATGTATCCACTCAGAAAGCTGACCAGAGAACCACCAAACAACCCCAACTACGCACCTAACCTGCGTGCAGAAGAACTGAAGGCAAGGACTCAAATACTCAAGTTAGACCTGTGTGCGTAACATCATTACGCACAATAAACAAAAACAGAACAATACAAACATCCACTGACCAAATGAGGGGATCAGAGAGACACAACGGAGTATTACCCAGCATTAAAAAGGGACGGAAGCCAGGGATATAGCTCAGTGGCACAGCGCATGTCTGGCAATCGTGAGGTCCTGAGTTTAATTCCTGGTACCAAAAATAAAAAATAAAAAAGGATTGAAATTCTGGTATGCATTATGACATGGATGAACTTTGAAAACATTATGCCAAATGAAATAAGCCAGACACAAAAGAACAAATATTAACCAGGTGTGGTGGTGCACACCTGTAATCCCAGCACTCGGGAGGCTGAAGCAGGAGGGTCACTGTGAGTTTCTGGCCAGCCTAGGCTACATGATGAGTTCAAGACCAACCTGGACTATGCAGTGAGACTGTATCAAAATAAATGCTGATTTCACTTCAGTATGGCATCTGGATTAGTCAAGTTCATGGACACAGAAAGCAAAATAGTGGTTAGCAGGGGACAGGGGAAGGAGGTAACGAGGAGGAGTATGTTTAATGGGTACAGAGTTTCAGTTTGTTATGATGAAAAATATTCCTAAGCAGGTTGCTGGTGAGACTAGGGATTTAGCTCAGTGGCATAAGCACCCACCTGGCAAGCCTGAGGTTGTGAATTTGATCCCTGGTACCAAAAAAAATAAAAGATGGTTGGTGATGACAGTTGCACAACAAATGTACTTAAAACTACTGAATCATACACCCAAAAAGTTAAAATGGCAAATGTTACCTACATATATTTTACAATAATTTAACAAAAGAATTGTACAAGTATAGAAGCAATAATTCAAACATTAAATTCATGAATCTTTTTGGAAAGTAACTATAAAATTCAGTCAATGAATGAAAGAATATGTTTGCAACTTATAAAAACAAAGAATACATTTACCTAATATAAAGGTAACTCATAGAAATAAGAGGAAAAAACCAGGAACTCCATTTCAACAAATCTCAACAAAAATTACTCAGGTATAAACCGTCTACAGAAATTGAAATACACATGACTTTTAAACATATTATGTACCTCACTCCTAATAAAAGAAATGTAAATAAAAACTATATTGAGATAGCATTTTTCATCCATCCACTGAATAAATTAAAAGATGTATCTAAAACTATTTTCCTCATGTTAAAATAGTAATTTTTTAATTATAGGTTTGGGAGAATGCTAATTTATTGTACTTTCTGTAGTGTTTTTGTTCCTTATAATAAGCATGTATAACTTGTGATTTTTTTCATTTTAAATGAGAGGTTGGAAGCAGAGCTCAGTGGTAAAGTACAGGCTTAGCATGCCCTGGGTTCAAACCCCAGCATCAACTTTTTTTTGTTTTTTGGGTACTCGGAATTGAACTCAAGATTTCATGCTTGCCAGGTAGGCACTGCACCACTAAGCTACATCCCTGGCCCAAACTTTATTATTATTATTACAAAAATAAAAAACTGGGCTGGCTATGGTGGTACCTGTAATTGTAGCAGGCTGAGGTAGGACTGCTGTGAATTAGAGGCCTGAACTACATAGTGAGACCCTGTCTCAAAAAATAAATTTAATTTAGCCGGGCGTGGTGGCGCACGCCTTTAATCCCAGCACTCGGGAGGCTGAGGTAGGCGGAGCGTTGTGAGTTCGAGGCCGGCTTGGGCTACAACGCGAGTGCAAGGCCAGCCTGAGCTACATAGTGCGACCCTGCCTCAAAAAACCAGGGCTGGGAGTTTGGCTCAGTGCCTTAAGCACCTGCCCTGGCAGGCGCGAGGTTGTGAGTTCAATCCCCGGTGCCGAAAAAAAAAAAAAAAAAAAAAAAAAATTTAAGAAGTAAAAAAACTGGAGATAATTATGCATGATACATACAATGATTAATTCTAAGAACAAGGAAGAATTATTTTCTTCCGTATAGTTTTTAATATTTATAAAATCCCTGTTACCCTCCAAGTATTTTTAATGCATTTCAACTCCTGACATGACACATTTCCAGTATTCTGTTTCTCCTTGACATTTCTGCTTCCATGCATCTGTTAACTGCCTTCATCTCTGATTACCCCAGGTCTACCCATGTTCAAGGCTGATAAGGACATCTTCTTCCTGCGAGGTACTTCCTGGGTAAGTGCCCAGGCCTGGAGCAGATAGACTGATTATGTGGTCCAAAAGTAGACTTCTTCCTGGCAGGCACAAGGACATCAGTTTAATTCCTGTTTAAGAAAAAAAAAAAAAAAAAGTAGACTTCTTCATTAGTGGCCCTTTAACTCTGGACAATTCTTCTGAAGCTGTTTCCTCCTCTGCAGAATAACCTATCTCACTGAGTTTCTATAAAGATCACATTAGATCGTGCTGACAATAATAGCATTGCTAGTCTGCCTCCTTCTGACCTCTCTAATGTAATTATTGACTCCACAAGTCCTTAGTTTTTAATCATACTCTGTTTGGTTCCATAAGGGAAATAGTAACCACCTTTGGGAGTGAAGGCAGACCTTCTGTCTCTAGGGCACCTTTAAGCAGTACACATCCTTTACATTTGGTAGTATTTTTCAAGGAATCATTTAATCATCTATCCTTAATCAGAGAGCTCTCAGAACAACATTCTTCACGAAGCCCACGTCTGTTTTCAGTCCATGCAGATTAAGGCAGGTCTGCTTCCCGAAAACCTGATAATGAAACACACAAACTCCCCTACCCCTGCCTCTGCCCTTCACCTTGACTGCGTTCGGTTAGTGAAGGCACCACCACACTTGGTCTCCTGGAGTCATGATTTGTCCGCACGCCTGCTCTCCAGGAAGAACCAAGGCTGATGTGAAGCGCTCTGGCATGTGCGGGTCATTAGCTCAGACAGGCCACTGCTGAACGAGCCTCAGTGCCAGCCGCCCTGCACCACCCAGCCTGCCAAGGCCACCTCTCAGAGGCCAACTTGGACAGGGTGCCTCTTGGAGCGCTGGCTTCTTTTCACTACAAAGTGACGACTTCCATCTGTGCTGCCACAGAGCTCAGACTTGTCCTCAAGGAACACATAAAAGATAACTTTCCCCAGAAACATGGGAACCTTTATAACAAAATCATTTACCTTTGCTGGGTCAAGAAAAATTATTTCCTTCCTTTTTTTTTTTTTTTTTCCCCACTCTTCAGGGACATTTAAGGATATCTTTGCTACTGGGAAGTTGCATTTTCTGGAGGAAAATGGTGCTACTGCTGGGTTCTAAACTGATGGTGGGGGCTGGGGATTTAGCTCAGTGGTGTAAGCGCCTGCCTGGCAGGTGTGAGGTTGTGAGTTTGATCCCCCGGTACCAAAAAAAAAACTGATGGTAGGGAGTGGGGTGTCATACCTGAAACAAGCATGAAGGAAGCAAGCCTGTACCAGAGCTGGGCATGGTGGTGCACACCTTTAATCCCAGCACTCAGGAGGCTGAAGCTGGAGAAGCGTTGTGAGTTCGAGGATGGCTTGGGCTACAACGTGAACACAAGGCCGGCCTGAGCTGGATAGTGCGACCCTGTCTCAAAAAACTAGAGCAGGGAGTTTGGCTCAGTGGCCTAAGCACCTGTCTGGCAGGTGCAAGGTTGCGAGTTCGATCCCCGGTGACACACACAAAAAAATAAAGAAAGCCTGTACCCTAGCTCACAAGGAGCACATGGTTGATAGCTTTGTAGTTATAGAAGACTACATGAGCACCTCTCCTTGAATGCAGAACTGCTGCAATATTAGTTAAATCGAGTCTTATTTCCATATAATGATATGTACAGAGCTGGCTATGGTATTTCCTTCTCTCATCAATGAGCTCTAAGCAATGCAAATACGGCCAGCTGAAGTACTGATGTGTAATCTTTGGGGCCATTCTGACAGTCTCCTGTTTCCTTGCATAGTGCTCACTGTAAAAGATCTGAGCACAGCAGGATGACAGAGCCAATCAGCTCCAAGAATGTCAGAAGCGGTGACTCCCCTGGGCACAAAAGTTTACATATCAAAAACTGAAGCAACAGCCTCCAAAAACAATTCAATTGCTACCTTAATTGAATTATGCAGACTGATCCTTCTGCAGGTCAGTCTCCCTGCATATTGCAAAGATGCTTTTCTCCCACCTGGTTGGCTGGCTCAGGTTACTTACTATCCTCACTGTCACTCATCCTCGAGCCACCCTCTTCTTGACCAGATAATAAATTCTGGGAGAGGCCTTGGATCAGGGGCTTTGTCTGCATGTCCTCACTTGGATTGGGCTTAGGACCCCTTGGCTGCCCTTAAGTATGACTATGTCTTGGTGTCTTTACTCTCACCGTGGGTCGCACTGGAGGTGGCAGACTGGAATTAACTTGCCAAGATTCCAATAACGTCTCAATGGGATTACAAATATAACTTCTTGGATTGTGAGGAAGGGATTACAATACTTGGATTATAATATTCGATACTGGGATTACAATAGGTACTGAAGCACAGGTCACAGTGAGAAAGTAGATGAAGTCCCTGGCCCATCTGACCCTTCACCCAAAAATGTAAATGGAAAGTCCTCCAAAAGTTGGCTGTCTTCCACAATTCTCCAGTTCAATGTTACTCCCTCTTCTAACATCACATTAGTAGCATTTAGTATTCTATATTTGACTGATTACTTGGTTGTCTGATTTCCTCAGTCAAGTTTGTTTCCTGTTTTTGCTTATTGAATCCCAGCACTACCAAGGTAATGCATTTTGAAGTTGCCATAGAACATTTGTTGAGCCATATACTTAAAACGGTTTTTTGCTTTTTTTCATTTTTACTTACTTCACTCACCAGATGTAAAAGTCTGATTTTAGACCAGGTGTGGTGGCACACACCTGTAATCCAGGCACTCAGGAGGCTGAGGCAGGAGGATCACGAATTTGAGACCAGCCTGGGCTACGTAGGTAGTGAAAGCCTGCCTCAAAAATAAAATAAAATAAAATTCTGACTTTATACAACAGTGCTAATCAACCCTGGAACAACTAAAAATCAGACAAAAATTTTGGTCCCACAAGGTAAAGGAGAAATCTGGACCATGGGAGATCACCGAGATTAAAGATTCAAGGCCAGCCTGCCCCTGGCACTGCTCCCATTTGTAAGATGTGGAGAAGGAAACCAGGACGTGACTTTACTTTGTGTGTTCTTTCTCTCTTTTCCTGGTCTTCATTGTCCAGACATACTCTTCATACAGAAGCAGCCCTAGCTCCACTTTGCTTCCTGGAGCCAAGAACACTCCCGCCAACCGTGAGGAAGAGGCTTGCTCCACTGCAGGCGTTTGGTTCTCCCTCCCTTTCTTTCACTTTGCGGAACAAAAGCCTCATATTATGAGGAGGGAACCCGGGGCCGCTGAGTTTCCCAGGTCCTCACCTGGTCTGCCCACGACCATGACCCAGCCTGCTCTTGAGGACAAGGCCGAAGGCCCCCCCGCATCAGTCATACCAAGGCCACCACCATGCAGGTCAAATTACAAATTACGAATGCAAACTTAAGTCGATTGAGGCAGAGTAATGAGTTTGTTTTTTCTGCTCCAGTTTTTAAACTGCCTCATCTTTGTTCTGTGACAAAAAAAAAAAAAAAAAAAAAAAAAACAACCACCTTTACATATGCTGTGTCACATAGAGTACAGTCTTGTCAATGTTTTCCAAAATCAAAGGGAAAAAAAAAGAAAAAGAAAAAGAAATGCTTGGAGAAACACGCTGCGTCCCAGGGGCCGTGCCGCTTTGCCACGCCGTGACCGTACCCTGATCAGATGGCCCAGTTATGGGGGTGACTCGGCAGGCTGTGTGAGGCGCCTTCCACAAACACTGCGGGGTCCTCAGTCTCCCAGCCACGATGACAGCGCCCAGACTTTGAAAACAATCCGGTTACCATGGAGACGGGTCTACCCACTGACCACTGGCCCGGGCCCAGCCTCAAGCGTCCACCTGGGAGCTGGCCGGAAACCGCGCGTCCAGCGTCGTCTTCCTCGGGTCGTTTCAGGTAGGGTGAGCGCCTTCCCCAGGCTGGCCAATGTCCCACCCGGCTCGTCAGGAAGGGGCGAGGCCAGGCCTCGCGCTCGCGCCCCAACCCCTGAAGCCCCTTTCCCGACCACGCCAAGGCCCCGTCCCGCCCGTCGCGGACTCCCGGGTGCCGCGACCGGGTCCTCTCTCGGGTCCGCTGCCGCCTCAGGCCGAGGCCGCCGCCCCCCCTGGCTGCCGGCCCGCGCTCCCCGCTGGCCGGGCGCCCGCCTCCCGGGGGTTTTCGCTTTCGCTTTCCCGCTGATGTCGTTGAGGAAAACGGACCGGCCGGGGCCAGGACGCGCACCGCCTCCGTTCCGGGCGGGCGAGGGGCGCGGAGCGCGGCGGCGGTGGCGGCGGCGGCGGAGCCCGGCCCGGTCCGGCCTTGCGGCGAGGTAAGCACAGCCCCTGCCCGGCGGCGCTCGCGGGCTCCTCCTTGCGGAGCGCGGGACGCCACGGGGGCGCCGCGGCCTGGGCGGGAGGGACGGAGCCCGACGGGCGGGACGGAGCGCGACCCCTGCGGCCGGACGCCGGGCCGCCTCGGCGCGGAGGTGCGGAAACCGACGCGAGAGGACGCAGAGCAAACGCCGGGCGGAGCGCGCGCCCGGGCGCCCGCCTCACTCCGCCCCGCGGCGGCCTCAGCCTCGGCCTCGGCCTCGGAGTGCGGGGCGACCCGGCCCTCCCGGCGGCGGGGTGAAGAGGCCTCCGGCCTTCGGGCTGATTCCCCGCGGCTGTGGGCACAGCCCGGCCCGGGAGCGGAGCGGCTGCAGCTGCAGCGCGCACTGACCTCCGAGGGGCGGCTGTGTGTGTGGCACCACCGAGGACCCCCTTGGGCCCACTTTTGTCTCAGTAAACACCAGACCGGCCTGATCACTTGGATCTGAGCGAAGGCCCGCCCCGAGACAAACCTGATCTGGGAAAATGTCAGCGTGTGAGCCTGACAACAGATAACCCGGGGTCCTGGGTTTTTAAAACACGGGGATCCCCTTCTGCCCCGTCCCAGGGAGATGTTTCCTATTCGTTGCTTTTAGGAAAAACCTGTTTTGTTGTTGTTGTTGTTGTTTGTTTGTTTGTTTGTTGTCTTTTTGAAACATGATCTTGCAATGCAATTCAGGCTGGCCTTGAGCTCATTTTGTAGTCCAGGCTGGCCTTGAACTTACAATGATCCTCCTGCCTCGGCCTCCCAAGTGCTGGGATTACAGGCCCGGCTGTGCCACCAAGCCCGGCTGTAAAAACCTATTTGCATGAGCCAAAAAATTAGACTTTTGTGTCTAATGTAAATTGTAAAAGGTGGTTCTTTCTCTTTCTGCTCATCGTGTGTGGGTGAGAGGCGGAGCTGGTGCTGGGCCGAAGGTGTGCAAGTTTTATTACCCCAGGCTCTTCCTGAACACCTAGTGACTCAGCCCAACACCCAGCCCGGCTTCCCAGCCACCTTCTTTTCTCCATGGTAGTTTGGTTATCCATTGCTTTACCCACAACCACGTGACACGCTTTATTTTTATTGCATTTTTCATTAGGAAGTAATGCATGGGATTTTGTTTATTTCCCTTTGGCTGTTGGGTCCAAAGAATTGAATTGTCATATTCCTCAGTTTGTGCCACAGTATAATCCTAGCTCCATGTATTGTTTATTTTGTTGGTCTTTTTTGAGACAGGGTCTCACTATGTAGTTCAGGCTGGCCTTGAGTTCACTTTGTAGCCCAGGCTGGTCTCAAACTCACAATGATCCTCCTACCTCAGCCTCCCAAGTGCTGGGATTAAAGGGGTGCGCCACCACACCCGGCATCCTAGCTACATTTAAAGCCTCTCTTTTATTTTTGTTATCCCTCCCCCCTTAATCCATCTTTTCCCAACACCCCCAACCTTTAGGCAGTCATACTAAACATCTATATTAATTGCTTGGAAGAAATCTTACATTATATCTGTTTCAGAAATATGTGCATCTTGACAGATAGGTCTTGTTTTGCTTTGGTTGAATTTTCTTAAACACCACTGTGTTATAAATCTCATAGTGTTTTTTCCTTTAGCATTATGTATTTTAGTCATCTATGTCACTGTATGTAAATCTAGTTCATTATTTCTGGCTGTTGCAAGAGTTCTCTGGGATGGATGGATGGAGACGGGTAGGTGTAGGCAGAGGTGGCATTGCTGGCTCTAGGATATCTGCATGCTGACTTTATAGATATTGCCAGTCTTGTGCTATAGAATGGCTACGGTGATTTCTTCCCACCATAGTGCATGAAGAGTCCCTTTTCCAACATCTACCTGTACTTACTATTATCTGGTTTATTATTTTGTCAGTCCAGTAGCTTAAAGCAGTTCTCCATGTTTGTTTTGAGTAGAGAATCTCTTCATGTTGTTTTTGCTATTTGTGAGTTGCCTATCCACCTTATTTGTTCTCCTTTTCTCTTAGGTTTTTGATTTTTTTAAAAAATCTAACTTGTATTTTGTATATGGATGTTTGTGTATTAAAATAGTAATTCTTTATCAGTGTAGGAGTTGGAAATCTTACACGCATCGGTTAACTTCATCGATGGCATTTATTGTTATTATTGTTGTTGTTATTAAGGATGGGTTCCACTCATAGGGGACTCTGCCAGGTTGTCCGTGGCACCAGTCCATCACAGTACTGACCCCTAAAACAACAGCGTATCTCTCCAGCACTAACTCCCGTGCTTGTCTTATGGTCCCAAAACAATTAACGGTCTGTCTCCCTTTCGCGCATGTGCCAAAGGTCCTCCAATCGCCTCCCGATACGGTCCACTCAGGTAATCTCCACTCCCTAGGTCGAAAAGTGCTCCAGTCCTCTCCCAACATGATCACCGGAGGGCTCACATAGTCTCCACCCCTCTCCCAGTCCCATAAAAGCAACTCCCCAGCTTTGACTCCTTTGAGGGTCCTTGCAATTTCCTGCAGCCCTCCAGCGCAGGCGATAAAGGCTTTTTGTTATCTCAGTCTTTGTCTCTCAATTGCGCCAAAAAAAACGTAACAATTAGCAGCAGCAGCAGCAGCAGCCACTTTACTGAGATACAGTATATAATAAGGTTCACCTTGGCAGAAGCCAGGCGTGGTGGTGCACGCCTTTCATCACAGCACTCAGGAGCCTGAGGTAGGAGGAGCGTTGTGAGTTCGAGGCCGGCTTGGGTTACTAAGTGAGCACAAGCCCGGCCTGAACTACATGGTGCGACCCTGTCTCAAGAAACTAGGGTTGGGAGTTTGGTTCAGTGGTTTAAGCGCCTGCCTGGCAGGCGCGAGGTTATGAGTTTGATCCCCGTTGCCACAATAAAAAATAAAAAGTTCACCTGTGGCACATATCTCTACTTTCAGCACTCAGGAGGCAGTGGCAGGAAGATTGCCATGATTTCGAGGACAGCCTGGGCTACATAGTGAGTTCAAGGCCAAACTGAACTACATAGCAAGACTCACCTCAATAAATAAATAAATAAATAAATGAAAATAAATTTAAAACTTCACCAGTTTGAAGTCTACAGTTTGGGTCCAGGGATATAGTTCAGTGGCACAGTGCCTGCCTGGCAAGCACAAAGTCCTAAATTCGATTCCCAGTGCAAAATAATTAATAATAATAATAATAAAATATACAGTTTGGTGGTTTTTAGCATAGTATTTACAAAGCTATGTAACTATCACTATAATCTAATTTTAAAACATTTGTATTGCTCCAAAAGTAACCCTCCTACCAATCAGCAGTCCCTACTCAAAAGTCCCTCCCTCGGTATCTCCATTCTTTAGCCTGTAGTAAGCATTACTCTACTTTTTCTGTGGGGGGCATGGGCGGGGTTGAGACAGGGTCTCATTGTGCAGGTCAGACTGGACTTGAACTCACTGTGTAATTTAGGCTGGCCTTGAACTCAGCAATCCTCCTGCCTCAGCCTCCTGAGTGCTGAGATTATAGGCGTGTGCCACCATGCCTGGCTACTCTAGTTTTTGTCTATAGATTTACATGTTTTGGAGGTATTTCATGTAAATTGAATGATTTATCTGTTGTATCTGGCTTCTGTTACTTAGCTATGGTGCTTTTGAGGTTTACTTACCTAATAACATGTTTCAGGAGTCTCGTTTGGTTGCCCAGTAATATTCCATCATGTGGATGAATGCATATTGTTCATACATTCATCAGTTGGGAGACATTTGAGTTGCTCCTACTTTTTGACTACTTTTTTTTTTTTCTTTTTTTCCCAGCATGGGGAATTGAACTCACAACCTTGCACCTGCCAGGCAGGCGCTTAAGCCACTGAGTTGAACTCCCAGCCCTAGTTTTTTTGAGGCAGGGTCGCACTGTGTAGCTCAGGCCGGTCTTGCGCTCGCATTGTAGCCAAAGCCGGCCTCCAACTCACAACGCTCCTCCTACCTCAGCCTCCCGAATGCTGGGATTAAAGGCGTGCACCACCACGCCTGGCTTTTTGACTACTATTAATAATGCTACTATGAACATTCACATGCAAGGAGTGGACATATATTTTAATTTACAATCCAAAAGTTGTTTGTGAGTTTTTTTGTTGTTGTTTTTTGTTTTTTTCGAGATAGGGTCTTGCTAAGTCCCTAAGTTGCCCACACGGGGCTTGAACTTGCGGTTCTCCTGCCTCACCTCACCTCATCGTGATCTCCACCACACCTGGCCTCCAGGGCTCTTTTCTCCGCGTTTTTGCACCTGTGCCCCACACTCACGGGGCAGGCTCCGTCCGGCTGCTGCTTCGTGTTTGCTTCTCTGGGTGCAGCGGGCGGGCACCGCCTTTCTCTGGCTTCCTTGTTCCTGTTGGTTTTTCCTCACGTGTTTCAAGAAGCTGACTTGGCTCACACATCTAGAGCTTAGCACGTGCAGCACGCACACTCACCCTCTTGGCGGGACTCTTTTCCTTAGCTGGTTTTCTGCAACAGGGCCAGCAGCGTGCCGGGTAGGTTTGTAGAGGCTTCCGGGCTTGCCGGGGTGGCATCTTTCTGAACAGCACCCCTTTCCCTGAGGCCTGTAGGGCCACCTTTTACACACATATGTGGCCAAAGGAGCAAGTCCTTGTTATCTAAGAGGCCCAGAACACATAACAAACGGAGTGCCTCTTCTCTTTCCCTCCGTGTCGGTCATTTCAGCCGATGAGTGGAAGATGGCAGTTTCCACCAAAATGCTAGCGTTTTATTTCTCTTGAGCCTATACCTGGAAATGGAATTCTTGGACCATACATGAACTACTGTATGCATCACTGTTCCATCTGGTGGGTTGTACCACTGGCAGTACAAACAGACCTAATCGCTTTTAAGGGTCTTTTTACTAATAAAATTAATAAAAAGTCTATAAATGGACCAAATCTAGTTAGTTGCTTAACTTCAGTAATCCCTGTCCAAATATAAATACGAATTAGTATTATTCATGCCAATTAAAAAGTACAATAATCAAATTTATTTCATTAAATTGAAAGAAATGTGTTATATCTGTGAATGTGTTTAAGACATTTTGTATGAGCCAGGCATGGTGGTGCACGCCTTTAATCCCAGCACTCGGGAGGCTGAGGTAGGAGGCGTGTTGTGAGTTGGAGGCCGGCTTGGGCTACAACTCGAGCGAAAGGCCGGCCTAAGCTACATAGTGCGACCCTGCCTCAAAAAACTAGGGCCGGGAGTTTGGCTCAGGGGCTTAAGCTCCTGTCTGGCGTGCTTGAGGTTGTGAGTTTGATCCCCGGTGCCACAAAAAAAAAAAAAAAAATTTGTACATAAAGGTGGCCAATGTGTGCAGTGTACTGACTGTCATAACAGGCTTGACCTTTTTGCAGCCACAGCGGCACACGTGTCTTCAGACAGTCACACAGGCACTGTGCCGCCAGCGGTTCAGGCAGGAAGACCAAACTCACATCACAGTCACCGGCCCATCATGGACATGTTAAAATGTGAGGAACTTCCCAGTCGTTCTCCAGGGAGGCTGTACCATGTCACAGTCCTGACAGCCATGCACAAGGGCTCTAATTTCTTGTCATCCTCACCAGTACCTGTTCTCAGCTCACTTTTAAATGATAGCCATGCTAGGAGGTTGAGCTTTTTTGTGTTTTGTTTTGTTTTGTTTTGGTACCCAGAATTGAACTCAGAACCTTGCTCTTGCCAGGTAGGCACTATGCCCCTGAGCTCTATCCCAGCCCTAGCTATGCCAGTAGGTGCGAAGCTGTGACAGGTGATTTGCACTTCCCTGGGAGCTCTGTTGAGCATCTTTTCATGCACTTGTTGGCCATTTGCATATTGTCTTTGGAGAAAATTCTTTTCACATCCGTTTTAAATATTCTTAAAAAATATCTTGTATATATGAATTGCAAGTAGTTTCTTTCATTCTGCATGTTGTCTTTTCACTTTTTTTCTTTCCTTTTTTTTTCTTTTTCCTTTTAAAGGGAATAAAACAAAACAATAGGGATATAGCTCAGCAGCACAGTGCCTGCCTGATAAGTGCAAGGTTCTGAGTTCAATTCCTGGTTTAAAAAAAAAAAAACAATAAAAGAGAACCAAACAAAACAGTGAGAACAATATGTGCCATCCTCCTGCCTCAGCCACTCCAGCTGGGATTACAGCTATGCACCACCACACGCATCCCTATATTACTGTAAGTGCCTAAGTGCCTTTTATTTATCATTTCCTCCCAGTTCTAGAATCCTTTTTTATTTTCTATCAGTTATTCTCGATCAGTCTCCCTAAAACAGTTGGTGACAAACCTATGGCACGCATGTTATTGTGTTTTTATTTTAAGACAAAAGATGTTAATGTAGAGTTGCTTTTTTTCTAAACTAAAACCTCAGTATCCCAGTTTTATTGCAGTGCTGGCACTTTACAATAAATAAGTGGGAGGCAATTTGGCACAGTCTCTGAAGGGTTCACCATCACGGCCTTAGAAGTCTGGGTGTTCTCGGATACACACTTTGGGTTTTACCGACCGTCTTCACTTCTTGTTCCCTGTGTCCTCTACACGCTGATTCTGTTCCTAGATGATTTCATGTCTCCATCTCTCATTGGTCGTGCGTGTTCTGTAATACAGTCAGACAGCGCAGGCCTTTGTGGGGTGAGATGGGGCGTCCACGCGTGCCCCCGCACAGCCGCTCTCTCAGAGCAGCCGCAGTTATCTTGTTGGTGTGCTTCACCTGGACCCTTTCCTATCTCTTACAAACACTCTGCAACTTTCCAGACTCTCTAAGTCATGGCCCTCTTTCTGCAGTGCATACACACACACAATTAAAATGGAATACCATAATGTAGCCATTTGTCACTCATGGCCATTTAGGTTGAAAGACTTGGTCTTCTAATTATGCAATTTAATTCACTTGTATTTATTTTGGTTACTGGTTAATGGTCTTGTTTCTGTCCCTTTGGTTTGCCATGTATTTTTCATGAGGTTTATTTATTTATTTATTCATTTATTTTGAGGTTTCTTTTTTATTACTTTGGATTCAAGTTATCTTTGTCCCTTGTTTCTTCTTTCCATATTTTTATTTAAAAATTTAGAGGTTCTTAATTTTAAAAGGTACTTTTTTTTTTTTTTGAGCCAGAGTCACTCTGTGTAGCACAGGCTGGCCTCAAATTGATAATCCTCCTGCCTCAACCTTCCAGATGCTTGGATTACAGATGTGTGTCACCACACCTGGTTTAACTTTAATTTTTTTGAGACAGGGTCTCACTATGTAGTTCAGGCTGGCCATGAACTCACAGTGATCCTCCTGCCTCAGCCTCCTGAGTGCTAGGATTATGGGAATGCGCCACGACACCTCTTACAAAGTGCTATGATTCAAGGGCTTGCTAGTTGGTTGGTTGGTTGGTTTTGTTTTGTTTTGGTCCTGGGGATTGAAACTACATCCCCAGATCTTTTTAAATTTTCTTTTATAATTATAAGACAGGATCTTGTTCAATTTCTAGGTTGTCCAGGCTGGGCTTCAATTCACAATCTTCCTGCCTCAGTCTCCCAGAATGCTGGGATTACAGGTGTGCAGCACTACTACCACCATATTCAGTTCAGTTTTTTGGTTTGTTCCCTTCACCACCACCACTGTCAGTACTGGGGATTGAACTCAGAGCCTCTGCACTGAGCTATAACCCCTTTTATCTTTTTATAATTTTGAGACAAGGTCTCCCAAACTGCTGAATTGCCCAGACTGTGTTCAAACTTCAATCCTCCTGCCTCAGCTTTGCAGAGTGCTGGGATTACAGGTGTGTACCACAAATGGCTGGTTCTTAAACATATTGTCCACTGGCAAAAATAATATGAATCTATAACTTTTTTCCAAACATAAGAAACCTTTTAACATGTTTTCACATCTTCCCTCTTTTTCCCCAACAAGTACATGCACACAAAGTATCTGCCCAGTTTTCTCTTTTAAATAATCTGTAAGTCTCCAGTTGTTATTAATTCTTCATGCTTCAAAATATACTTCATCTATGTTAGAAATCTTAGAAATTGCTTTAATCTGTAACTGCGTGTGTGTTTGTATATTACCGCAGTCTAGGAAAGTGTAAACATTTGTTTTGGACCTTTCATTGCCTTACTGAAAGTTGGTGGTGACTTCTATCTTTTGAGCGATGCTTCTCTGGCACTTCTACTTCTCAAAAGAATACTTGGAATCCAGGCTATTCTGATCCTCCATTGACCTTTGCTGGCACAAAGACGTGCTGAAATATTTGCAGATGCTGAAGTCACTTCCTCATGTTACCCTGAGTTTACTTTAGCTTGGTTAAACCAAGCACAATATCGGTTTGGATAAACTTGCTACTCACATAGTAGTCTCTGGTCTGCCTAAGGACCAGCGACCGGCTAGAGGAGTAGGAAAAAAACCTCTGAAAATTCAGCTGCTGAATCTTTTACTCTTAAAAGGCTTAAAAGTTTTAAGTTTGAATACTTTTGTTTATAATACTTAATATTTATGCGGGTGAAGTAAAGTGGACATTCTCACAACGCAACTGTAATAAACACCGTGGGTAGTGTCTGGGCTGAGTTTATCAAAAGCTTTTGAAAGCGTCCCTGCCTTTCATCCCAATCCCATTTCTAGGAATACACATCTTAAGACACATTTCCCGCGTGGTATGGGGAGCCCTCAGCGGGACACGCTCGGACTTCACGTAGGAGAGGTTGTTCCCTGGTCAATTCCTTTCGAGTCCTCTGATCCAGGGATGGAGCACCCTCAGCTGTGTGCCCTGCACGCCTCTCTGACCTCCTGATCTCCTGTGGAATAGGTAGCAGCAGTATCTTAGCTATGTTTTATGCGTGGTGCTTGGTCTTTATTCTCATTCATCGTATTTATTTTTATGATTGCCTTCATTTATGACGCATGACGCAGGTTTTACATTTGCAATAATAAATAAACTTTACTTTAAAATGCATTTATTTAACAACAAAAATGAGTTAATTTAGAGACACTGTTAGTGTGGTAATGTGGTATTTAATTATGGCAAAATAGTCAGAGTGAGGCATGGATGTGGAAAGCACAAGCCTAAGGAATTAACTAGAGCTACAGGCACAGACTTACACCGGGGTTTTTCCCATATGTGTGAATGTTGCTCGTGGGCTGATTTATGTGGTAAAGATACTTAGCTGAGTATGGTGGCACATGCCTGTAATCCCAGCACTTGGGACGCTGGGGCAAGAGGATCATTGCGAGTTCGAGACCACCCTGGTCTACAAAGTGAGCTTAAGGCCAGCCTGAACTGCATAAAACAAGACCCTCTCTCAAAAAGACCAAAAAAAAAGTTAGAAATTATGCAGTTGTCTAAATTAAGGGATTAGCCGGGCGTGGTGGCGCACGCCTTTAATCCCAGCACTCAGGAGGCTGAGGTAGGCGGAGCGTTGTGAGTTCGAGGCCGGCTTGGGCTACAACGGGAGCGCAAGGCCGGCCTGAGCTACATAGTGCGACCCTGCCTCAAAAAATCCAGGGCCGGGAGTTAGGCTCAGTGCCTTAAGCGCCTGCCCTGGCAGGCGTGAGGTTGTGAGTTCAATCCCCGGTGCCGCAAAAAAAAAATTAATTAATTAATTAATTAAGGGATTAGTTGAGTGATTTTGGTACCTTCATTTGATAGACTATTGCCAAATATTTAAAAGTATATTTAATAACATAAAAATTATACAGTACACTGTTAGCTAAAACTGGCTGTAAAAAGAAAGAGTACATAGTATCTTGACTTGGTTAAAATAAGGTGTATATATTCATACATGCATGTTGTTAACAAAAATACATATATATATATATATATATATACACACACATAAATATATTATATGACCTCCAAATCAGTGTAAGAAAATATTTCCAAATGGGTTATCTCAGGATGGCTAGAACTAGAAGAGACTTTTGTGTCTTCTGGTAATGGACCTGTGCCAGTTTTGCTATTACAAAAAACCAAATGTACGTATACCTATTTTTTAGTTAATTCCTCCTGCCCTAAGAGGACTGCTGAGTGTTTTGCCATCTGTAAGTGCTACTGGGTCTTTTCATGCTCTTAGAAACCAGTCAGGTTCACGCAACCGCCTGCAGAGAAACAGCACCCTCCGCCGCCCTCGTCATCCCTCAGGACAGCCAGGGTCTCGCGTGTGTGTTTATACACCTGGACTGGAGTGGGAGAATATTTCTCAAATTCCCTCAACTTATTCTTCTTGCTTTTCCTTCTCAGCAGCCCCATAAGGCAGAGCTAAATTAGGATCTCACTATTTAAGTGTGTGTATCATAAGGAAGGAATGGAAGGGCCTGGGATGTAGCTCAGTGGCACAGGCACCTGCCTGGCAAGTGCAAGGTCATGAGTTTGATTCCTGGTACACAGAAAACAAACAAACAAACAAACAAACAAAAAAAAACAGTAATGGAGTAGATGCTGCAAGTTGCTTAGTTTCTTGTTATTCTTTCTTTTATTTCTGCATTATTTTACTGGCCATGACATTTTAAGTTCTACATAATTGTGGTTCTGCATTACCTGAATTGAAGGTGTGTATATTGACACTTAGATACCCTCTTTTTTTTTTTTTTTTTTTTGCGGCACCGGGGATCGAACTTGCAGCCTCGCACCTTCCAGACAGGCGCTTAAGCTGCTGAGCCAAACTCCCGGCCCTGGTTTTTTGAGGCAGGGTCGCACTATGTAGCTCAGGCTGGCCTTGCGCTCACATTGTAGCCCAAGCCGGCCTTGAACTCACAACGCTCCGCCTACCTCAGCCTCCCCTGTGCTGGGATTAAAGGCGTGCGCCACCACGCCCGGCAGATACCCTCTTTCTGGAATTAAAAAAGTGTTTTCCTGGAGGGGGCAGGGAAGAGTTCACTGTGGGGCCTAATGCTAGGCTACCTCTGCCCGTGAGAACCCCCGCTGGGTCCTTCTCAGCACGGTTGCCGGTGACTCCTAGACCCTTCCCTGAGAATGGGCTTGCAGCAGGTTTCTGCTGCCGAGAAAACGAGGTGGTGTCATGGCGCTGGTGCGATGCCTCCTCCTTCTGCAAAGGCACTGGCTCCAGCCAGGTGAGCTGCTCGCACCCGCAGCCGAGAGGAGCACCACTGTGCTGCCCCATCAACACCCTTGCCGTCAGTTCTTTCCTCCGGACCCCTTCATCTCCACTCTTCTCCCCCCCACAGCCGCTGCTGTGCTGCCGGCTCTCCTGTCTCTGCCTGCACAAAAGCAGCGACCTCCCTCTGCAGCCCTGCAGCCTGCTCTTCCACAGAAGCCGGTGCTGCTCTGTACCAAATGGTCTGCTACTGCTGTGGTAACAAATGACCACAAAAGTAGTGGTTTAAAACCATAAAAATGTACTGTTTTACAGTTCTGGAAGTCAGAAGTCTTAAAAATCAAGTTTTTGGCAGGGCTGTGTTCCTTCTGGAAACCCTGGAGGGGAATCATTTTGTTACCTTTTCCAGCTTCTGGGGCCTCCAGCGTTCCTTGGCTTACAGCCCCTTCCTCATCATCAAAGCCAACGAGGCTTCCTCACGCTGCACCATTATTCTGTCACTTCTGTGGTCAGATGTCCTTCTGTCTTCCCCTAAAAGGCCTTCCGTGGTTACCTCAGGCTACCTGGATAATCTCCCAACCTGGTCACAGGCGCGGTACCCATTCCACCAGGTAGGGGAGTGTGTGCCCAGCCTCCACATCTGTGGGCCCTTCTGCAACCTACCACCTAACGTCATCTTGTAAAAGCACACATCCAGCCACGCTCCTCCCGTGTGTGCTCCAGTTCACAGAGGGGGAGCCTCCGAGTGCAGGCTGCCCACACCCCTCTGTGGCCTCGTGTCGCCTCCTTCCTGCTCACTGGGCGCCTGCAACCCTGGCACGCTCTTAAGTGGGCTGCCGCTCCTTCCCGCACTCCATGCGGCCTTCCCCTGGCACCTGGGATGTTCTGGTAGGGATTCCACGCCCTTCTGCCATTGCACACTCTGGAGTCTGATGTCTTCGCTCTTACCTGGGTGATTACTCTGTTACCAGCAATGCGTAGCAGTCCATGCATCCAGGGACCATGATCAGTTGATGAATCAAATGTTCCTTTTATGTAAGGATTCCGCAGGGGCCAGGACCATGCCTGTTTTCTGCCTGCAGTTTCATCCCAGCAAGCATTTTATCATTTTTTAAATTTTTATTGCTGTTTCCCTCCACTCCAGTGAAAGCTCCCTGACACAGCAGAGACTGTGGGCTGTTTTCCCAGGCCCCAGGGCGGTGTCTAGTCAATAACGGTCACTCCAGAAATATCTAGGGAGTGATCTGCAGGATGCTAGGAATCTCCCACGTATTTTTCAGTTTTGGCCTCTCTTTGAAATCAGGTCTTAACTGAATTCTTCATTTTAATTGTTCGACTCAATTCAACAGCCAGGCGAATGGGCAGAGACCTTCTTCCCCCTGTTGCCGCGGGGATTCACTAAGTTCACAACTGTGCATCCTTGAGGGCAGCGGCTGACAGCGGCAGCCCTGTCTGAGCGTCTAGTGCTGTTAAGAAATCCTCGAGTCCAGGCCCGCAGGTGGTGCAGTGCTTGCATGGCTTCCACAAGACCCGGTGTTGGAATCCTCGGCACCCCCAAGAAAACAAAGCGGGTGCGCTTCCCCGTCCGACCTGCAGGTGGCAGCGCACCCTGGGCCTCCGTGCCCGGTCCTGAGGCCGGACTGTGGCTGGGGCAGTGGACGCCCTTCCCCTCTGCGATTGGGCTCGTTGACTGCCAGCCACCAGCATGCTGGGCTTCCCTCGTATTCCTTCTGCATTATTTGATTTGTACTACAGGAATGGCATAATCATGCATACGGTTTTAAGCTTGTTGATTTTCAGAGTTGTTGTCCTTTTGAAACAGGGTCTCGCCATGCAGTTCAGGCTGGCCTTGAGCTCACTTTGTAGCCCAGGCTGGACTTGAACTCGCAAAGATCCTCCTGCCTCAGTCTTCCAAGTGCTGGGATTACAGGCGTAAGCCACCACGCCCGGTTTTGTTGATGATATTTTGTTTGGTTTGGTTTGGTTTTTTGGTTTTTTTCTTTGGTGGGGTTGTTACAAAAACCATACTGTAGCAGGGAAAGCAATGACATGGGCACGAAAGGGATAGGGGCGCGAGGGGCTTGACCCCTGCATTGTCGGTGCGGCATCCCCTCCTGTCAATACCCTGGGCCTTTCACCTTTGCCCCGGGTGGGTGGGGAGGGTTGGGGGAGCCCGCGGGTGGAGCGTTCTGCGCAGGGGCACTGTGGTCTTTCTTCCAGTTGTCCCCAGGGTTGCCTGTCTTGGAGCGCTGAGCCGTGCGAGGTTCTGTCTGCCGGTCCGGACCTTACAGCGCCTTGATGGGCTTCTGCTCTGACCCTCCTGTCCTCGAGGACCTAGTGATTTCTTCTTTACCACAACACTCTATCTGGGCCGCAGTCCTAGCAGTTGAATAGGAATTGTTTACGTTGTATGCCAAGTCCGTTTCTTTGCTTTGCACTCAGTATATTTGGAAACAAGGGTACTTTTCCCCCTTCGTGCCAAAGGCTGCTACACCATTCTTGGCACTATGAGTGGTCCGCAAAGGCCTTCACTGAATCCCAGCGCTTGCTAGGTTTGACGATAACTTTCCGTTACTTGCAACCCCCATGCGGCCCACTTGACAAGGATCCTGTGTCATCGTCCCCCCGGCCTCATGACACTTTTTTTTGCAGGGAACGTGAAGGTTCCTTGTTCCTTGTCCCAACCCGGTGCCAGCTTTGCCCTGCACTGGTTATATTTTGGGCTCAGTATGTGGAGTCATGAACATATACAACTGGGGTATTAGATGATAATGTCACCAAACCCCAGGTCTCCGTGAGAGGTCATTGTGCCCTGAAGGCCGCAATGGTTTACAAATCAAGTTTGTCTCGAAGTGCTTTTTTTTCTAAAATTATTAGTTTTAAATACATTTCAAATTTGTGTATCTCATTTGAAATTGAGTCCTTTTATATCTCGTAAACTGTGCTTTCATTTTTCACCTGTGGCAATAGGTTTAATCTCAAGTAAAGTCAATAACATTGTAAAGAAGTAGGGGAATTAAGGATGTAGGTCAGTGGTAGAGTGCCTGCTTTGCACCCCCAAGACCCAAGTTCAGTCCCCATCGAGGGGGCGAGAAAGATCAGCTGAGTGTCCTGCCAGGCATCAGACTCCTAACACAAAACAGGAGAACCAGGTGACATTATTCCTCTATTACAAATACTGAAGCCAAGCTGGGCGTGGTGGCACAGGCCTTTAATCCCAGCACTCGGGAGGCTGAGGTAGGCGGAGCGTTGTGAGTTCGAGGTCGGCTTGGGCTACAACATGAGCACAAGGCCGGCCTGAGCTACATAGTGTGACCCTGTCTCAAAAAACTAGGGCTGGGAGTTTGGCTCAGTGACTTAAGCGCCTGCGGAGCACGTGCAAGGGTGTGAGTTCAATCCCCGGTGCCGGGAAAAAAGAAAAAAAAACAAAACCAGGGCCCAGAGATTGCATTATAGAGCAAGCCGAGATGGCTTCCTCTTGCCTTTTGTCAGAAAGTGAGCTTGGCCACTTACTGGTAGAAGATGAGTCACATTCATTCTTGTGCTGAGCTGAAAAAAGAGCCAAGTGAAATTAATAAGAAACATTATAATCATCAAACAAATTTTGTCTCTAAATTTCCTATCCTAACATAGCATAATACAATTTTTTTTTTTTTTTTTTTTTTTTTTTTTTTAAGACAAGGTCCTATTACATAGTTCAGGCTGGCCCTGAATTCACTATATAGCCCAGGCTGGCCTCAAACTCAGCCTCAGCCTCCCAAGTGCTGGGATTACAGGTCTGTACCACCACCCCTGTCAGTACTATTCTTCTTGCCTGTTTCATTTAGCCTGAATTGTTGGCACACACTGGTGAAATCTGCACACATTTTAAAGTTTTGCCAGCTGAGGATTGAGGATATAGCTTGGTGGTACAGTGTGTCCTTAGCATGTGTAAGGTCCTGGGTTTCATTCCCAGCATCGAAAAAAAAATTTTTTTTCCAGCACCAAAATTTTAAAAAACCTTTTTTTGTCTGTTGATGCAAGGTTGTTTGATTGTTATGCATTTGAAAGACTTGTAATCTCCATAACTTGGAAAAGTTTGATTTAAAAAACCTGAAGTCTTCCTCTGTACTTAGGAGGTTTGGTGACGTGTTTGAGGATGTGAAGCTCTGAACATTAAACTCATAAGTGACTCTATTTCAGTATAGTTAGAGCAACTGATGTAAAACAGAAATGTTCCCAACCTCACACTAACTTGTTATCAAATCAATGATTTTAAAAACCAGGTCACTCATATTTTAGGGGCCTACCGATATCTGAGTGAATATTACAGTTAAACTGCGGTTAGTGAAAACAAAGCTATCTTTTATACACGAAGTACCTCCCTGCATACTGCTTTTCACCATGTCTTTGGCCACTCAGAGCAAGCAGCCTCAAGGACGTGTTAACTGTGGGGATTTCAAGCTGGTGCATGTAAACAGCAGTTACTCTAACCCCTAATCGTGATAGGAGGGTATTTTTTCTTTGTTCTTTTATAATGACTTTATTGTGATATAACTTTCACACTGTGCAATGTATGTGTATTTAAGATGTACAGTACATTTGTTTTTTTAGTGTATCCATGGAACTGTGTATCCTTCACCAGAGCCAATTTTAGAACATATTCGATATCCTGGAAAGAACCCCCGTACCCCTAGGACACCCCCTCCTCCACCTTTCTACCTCCTGGCAACTACTAATCTACTTGGCTCATCTGGGTAGCATATAAATACAGTCTTCTAACATGGAATGGTCTCTGACTGATGCCTTTCACTTATCATAATGACTTTTTGTTTTTTTGTTTTTGGTTTTTGGTTACCAGGAATTGAACTCAGGGCCTCACATTTACCTGGTCAGCACTGTGCCCCTAAGCTAAATCCCTAGCCCCATCATAATTTTTTAAAGATTCATCCATGTTGTAGTATGTGTCTCTATTTTTATTTGGCAGTAGGCAATCCATTGTATGAATATACTATATTTCATGTATTTAATCATTCGCTATTTGATGGATGTTGGGTTGTTTCCATGTTTTGTCTGTTACGGATGACACTGCTGTGAACATTTTTGTGTGGCCTGTGATTATGCTTTGTGACTCTACCTTACAGGCTATAGTGGACAAGTCCTGTTTTTAAAAGCCTAAGAGAGGGTTAACTAGGTTAAGGTTATTTCAACTTAAAGGAATCATTTCTTTGTGTGGAGGTAGAATTGCACTCAAAAGGCTGGGGTACAGCTCAGTGGTAGGGCCCTTGCCTAGCGTGCACAAGGTTCATACCCAAAACTGCACTAAAAAAAATCTTAAAAGGATGAATACAGGGGCTGGGGGTTTGGCTCAGCGGCTTAAGTGTCTGTCTGGCAGGCATGAGGTTGTGAGTTCGATCCCCGGTGCCACACACACACACACACAAAAAGGATGAATACATTGAGGTTTAAAGTTCAAAGGAATGAAGATGTAATTCTTTTTCATATGAATTTGGTTTTCTAAATTCTGTCTTTTTTTTTTTTTTTTTTGGTACCGGAGATCGAACTAAATTTGGTCTATTAATACTCTTGTTTGAAAGAAGAAAATATTAGTCAGTTGTGGTGGCCCATGCCTGTAATCCATCACTCATGAGGCTAAGGCAGGAAGATCACTGCAAATTCAAGGCCAGCCTGGGCTACAAAGTGAGTTCAAGGCCAGCCTGGACTGCACAGTGAAACCCTGCCTCAAGAAAGAAAATAAATAAATAAATAAGAAGAGGAGGAGGAGGAAGAAGAAGGAAAAGAAGAAGAGGAAGAGGAAGAAGAAGGAGGAGGAGGAGGAGGAGGAGGAGGAAAAAGAAAAAGAAGAAGACAACATAAACAAGAAACAGAAGTGTGGGTCTCGAGGTGTAGCCCATGAAATAATGTGGCGTTGGATTGGGTGGGGAATGTACAGGACTTTTTTCCGGGTGTGTTTGGCACGTGGCCGGGGAGGTGGAGGCGCAGAGCAGAGATGCCATCTGTTGTTAGTTTAGCTTCCCCGGGCTGCACCCACAAGGCCACCAGCTCTGGCCAGTTGCTTGCTGCTTAGTGAAGTGGTTCATATCTCTGTACCTCCAATATCCAGTTTCACTCTGCTTTTGACTTTAAAAAGTGCTAGTTAGTATTGGGCTGTTGCTTTTTAGTAAAACCAGGTGCTGTGAGATGTGTTGAAAGGCAAATCAGCCCTCAAAGGGACTTTGATAAACACAGTCCTAAAAACATTTCCGGGCTGGTTTTTTTTTTTTTAAGTACCAGTTAACAGTTTTCAGTTTAACTGTGTTTTCCTTCCTGAAATCTTTAAGTGAGACTAATTCTTGTGATTTATTTCTATGCATTGTTTTTGGGGAGTTTCTCTACTTGTCAAGTCCAGGCTAGAGGCAAAAATTATTTTTTTTTCCCCACACAGACAAGCATGCAGAAATGGAGGCGATCATACCTCGTATTTGTCTCAAACTTAATTTCTATGTCTCTTTTCCTTTCCCTGGGAAATAGAGAGAGTTTGAGGGGCATTTTAGCCAATTCTAAATTGTAATTTCAGGTGAGTCATTTATCAGGAATTTACATACATTTTCATGTATTTTTATTTTTTGCAGCACCAGGTGTCAAGTCTAGGGCATGCTGGGCAGGCTCTCTCCGCTGGACTGCATCCCCAGCCCTTATATTCACTTCTAAATGCTTAGTAGGTGCAGACAGTTTAAGGCAGGATAATTGTCCTCAAGGATTCTGTGTTCTAGGAACTTTCTTCCTGCCTGTTAGTGACACAGAATACCTACATCACTGCCCGGAAAAGTCTGAGTCAGAGAAGACTTTGTGAGACCTGCCTCCTAGGGCTTTAGTAAACTCAAATATGAGAAAGCCGGGCATGGTGGTGCAAGCCTGTAATCCCAGCATTCAGGAGGCTGAAGCAGGAAGATCATCACGAGTTTGAGGCCAGCCTAGGCTACATAGTGAGACCCTGTCTCAAAAAATACAAAACAAAATTCAGATGGGAGAAAAGAAGACAGGCGGCTGTCCCAGAAGTACAGGAGCAGGGAATGTATGAGGAGGAGTAGGTGTCCAGAGTGATTGTGCTGGGTAGGCTGGTTCAATATAAACCCATGCATTTGAATTTGATTTTCTAAAGAAGAAGGCACTAGATTTGTGAACAAGGGTCAATATACTATTTAAAATAGAAATGTTTTCTTCCCATTGTATACCTGGGAAGAAGCAGGGCATTCTTTTCAGATAATTCTCCAAGGTCACCCAGTGGGTGGGGCAGAGTGGCCCCACCCTGGCCTCCACACACAAGCTGGCTTGTGTTATCTGCAGGCACTGGTTGGCTTGTGGGAGACCAAGGCTCCACCCAGCCCTAACCTCGTGTGACCCTGTGAGTCCACACATGGCTGCATTCGCCTGTCAGTGTCACTCCCCAGCCTCAACTGTTATTAGGTTAAAAGCCACTTGGTGTGGTCTCTGTCTCTTCCCAGCCCATCTGAAGGCAGGGGAAGCAGGGGCAGGAGCCTGGCCAGGTCTGCGTGCTCTGCACAGCACCGGCCCAGCCAGTTCTCAGGCCGGCGTGGGCAGCCAGGAGCTCTGAGCTCTGAGCCACAGGTCCCCAGGGAAGTCATTCTTCCAGAATGGGAACCACAGGCCCGAGGGGATCTGGGCAAAGTGACAGTGCAGCTGCAGCCACAGCCACAGCACAAGTTGACTCCTGTGCCTGCCCTGATCCTCCAGCACAAGCAGGAGGAATGGAAGATGAGGTTTATCCTCAAGTTTTCCTCTGAGTGATCAACACATAGTTCAGCACCTAAGACCTATCAAGTCTGGCTCTGGGGCCTGAGCCTACAGCAAGGAAAGAAAGGACGAATTCCCCTACCCTGAGAGCTGTCCTTCCGGCGAGGGTGTCGGGAGTTCCGCAGAGGGAGGCCAAAGCCTGCAGAGGCAGGAGGGGCTGGGCTGAAGGCAGGACCTCTCCCTGGGTCCCCAGGGGGCTCACACACGCTCCTGGCTGGCCGCCGGCCTCCAGGTTCGTAGCCTCCCAAAGAGCTTTTTGGTCTTCCCAGTATGGCCCCGTACACCAGCCATTGTTAGTGCTGTCCTCTGCAACCCGGAGGCCTCCCTTAACGCACAGCTCTGCAGGAAAAGGGGGCGCTAACGACATTTAGCATTCAACCCTGACCAACTCGGTAGTGAAACCAAATCTTTAGGATTGGAAAAGTCTAAAATATTGTAATTTTGGTTTAGAGAGACTCAAGCTTGACCGCAGAAAGGGGCCTTTTGTCATCGGTGTCACTGTCCCCTCCCCTGGAAGCCAAGAGTGCAGCTCTGCCTGCCGCTCTGGCTGAGGCCTAAGCCGCCCCCACTCGCTGGCCCCTTCTGGTCTGCCTTGTATAATTTGCTTAATGATATTACCCCTGCCTGAAGGGAGTGAGGAAAGTAATAGGACTTGTTGAGGGTCCTTTCCCCTTCCTGATTGTGTGAATAAATTCCACGACTACTGGAAGGATTAGGAATATTCCTTGAGTTGTGTCCAGAGGGCTGTGATCTATATTTGTTTGGGTCAAGCCCTCTTCCTCCTTTTTTTTTTTTTTTTTTTTTTTTTGGCTTTCAAAACACGTTTCCATCTGTCCTTCATGTTTATAAAATGACCCCGTGTGTCTGTGGTGAAGAGCGAGGAGAAACAGACATGGTGTTGACAGCCAAGTCCACCTCTGCTAACTGGACCCCTGGGTTTGTTCCCAGACCAACCTATTCCAGTTTCCTCACCTGAAAACAGGAAACAGCGCCCGCTGCAGCAGGCACCGTGATGGCAGGCGCAGTGACGCATTCCGGAGCGTGTGGCCCCGAGTCAGACCTCACAGAGCGTCAGCGCTGAGGCTGATGATGCACAGGGACCCACTCAGCAGGGAGAGAGCCCGGCCCACGAGGGTGGCAGGGAGACACAGAGGTCCCAGGATCCATGCTGGGAAGCAAACGCTGATACAGACAGTCGTGTCTGTGCCTGACTTTGGAGCAGCTGACAGGCTCTCATAGAGAATGGGAAGCAATGTCCTCAGCCAGGACCCTCAGCCCTGGACATTAGGGGCGCCCCTGAGGGGCAGCTGTGGGTGCAGAGGGCAGGCGTGCTGCTGTCCTTGTTCTCTGCAAGGCCAGGGGCAGGGAGTGTGCTCCAGGGGGACCTGCTGGAGCCTACGGTGGGGGTGGGCGTGCCCGGCTGGATGGGTAGGTGCCCTTCCTGGGTCAGGACTGGTTTGGCAGGGGAACAGGTGGGGAGGCAGGGCTCCCTCAATAGTTGGTCCCATCAGGTTGTTTTGGGAAGAGAAATTAAATTTTGCCCAGTGGGGCAAGGCCACCCTCTCCAGCTAGCCTGGCCACCCCTTCATCGGAGCATTGCTTCCACTGGTCTTAGAT
Organism: Dasyprocta punctata; assembly: GCA_004363535.1. Lineage (NCBI taxonomy): Eukaryota > Metazoa > Chordata > Mammalia > Rodentia > Dasyproctidae > Dasyprocta > Dasyprocta punctata. Next base: position 28,034 of record RJWM01015286.1, read on the forward strand.
ACAGAGTGGCGATCCTCGCTCCAAACACAGTTGATCTAAGGACTACCTACTGCTGGGTTTTCCCAGGAACCAACAGCACTTTGCATTTGGTGTTAGGCAGCGTAGCACCGGGAGAGAAGTCCAGGTGTAGTCAACCCACCTTTGCCCTTGTGTGTATGTGGGTGGGGAAGTGGGGGTATGCTCGGGAAGTTATTCAGCCTTAACCCTCAGTTTCTACATCTGTAGGATGGGAGCAGGAATACCTAGCTCACAGATTTGCAAAAGGATGAAATAAGAACCTGGGCAGAGCACAGCATAGGCAGGCTCATGGTCGCTGTTTTTGTCACCACTCTGGGTGGCCCATTCTTGTGGAAGCTGGTGGCTCGCGTGACTCGGGACTCTAGAACAACTGAAGCAAAGAGCTCAGACTTCTCCTTGTGGTATCGCTTGCAGTGATTCTTTGTTACCCACAGTGGATAATGAAGTCTGCTAAAGGGCCACACCATCCTGTTCATGTCCCCTGCTTCTCTTCTGTTTAGTTCAGTGTCCTTGAAGGGCAAATAGTTCTGAGGCTAAAATATATTGAAGGTTTACCCTACTGAGAGTTTTACATAAATCATCCCCTTTATTTCGCATAACATGCAGATGACAGCACAGAGAGGTTGGATAATGCCTGAGACTACACAGCCATTATGCAGCAGAGCTGACTTCCCACACCCCATTCTAGAGCCCACCTGCTTCGGTGCCGCAGCCTAAGCATGAGGGCAGCATTCACTGGTGACTTTGATGACCTGGTGATCTGGTCTGTCCTCCACATCACAAAGGGGAAAGTCTGACTCACCTTAAAAGCATTCCAAGGAAAATCACTGTTCCTCCTTGGTGGTCACTTTAGGGTCTGGAGGGACAGCAGCTTCTTTCTTTAGTTCCTTTGCAGTGTCCCTTTGACCTTCCAGAGTTAGGAGACCCATTTTGAGAATGCGCTCAGTCCCCTGGTGGGAATCTGCAAATGCAGACCGTGAGGGTGATGTTTCACCAGTGCATGAGGGCCAGGGCCTGCTGCCCTGCTGCCCTGCTGCCCTGCTGGCTCTGCTCTGTGGTGTCCAGTGTGAGTGGTAGCCAAGCCACATCCCCAGTACCTTCCAGCTGTGTTGCCTGACCACAGCTGGTTCCTGCCCTACAAGTCTGCATCCAGCTGGCTTCGGGGAGCAGAGGAAGTGGCCTGGGGCCAGTGGGATCACTCCACAAACCGAGTGACTAGCCGTGTTCAGCCTGGCTGCCCTCCCTGGGGTAACTGGGGTGATGGGAGCGGTGCCTCTGCTTACCTAGGACCCCGGATGCCTGAGAACTAACATACCCCAGGACTTCCTTTATCTGATAAGTATTTATGGAGCGCCTACTGCATGCCTGCAGAGGCCATGTAAGAGACCCTAGCACCTAAATTGGCACCGAACAGCCTAGATTCTGGATAGCCAGTGACCACTAGGGAGCTCCAGTGCACTCAGAAGGAGCTGAGGTTGTGCTGCTATTTATGCGAGCAGCTACCATGACAACCAGATGATAAATACCTGAGATCAAGCAAAGCCTGGAACAAGATTAGGTGTCTGGCTAGGGTGGGGCCCATACAGTAGTTCAGAGACCTTAACTACAGCTATTGAAGGTGCTTGATTAGTTTGTTAACTACTTAATCGGTGCCTGGCCTACTCCAGAAAGCAGTTGTTCTAGAGGGAAGAGTCATCGTGAGCTTTCCCTGAGTGAAATGTTAGGGTTTATTTGGGTCCCCAGGGAGTGATGCACAGCTGCCAGCTCAGCTCCCAGCTCCCAGAATTGGCTACCAGTGAAAACACATCTTTGCTGCTAAAGCTGGTTTGCAGCGTTTCTGTGATCACCTCCTGGTCGCTTTGCAACAAGTGGCCCCAACATCTTCCTGCCTTGAAGCAAAGCATGTGACTTAAAAGAAGTAAACCTGACCTCAATTACCAGGTGCAAACATCAGTCACTGGGGGTAACCAGCGGGCCAGTGTCTAATTCTTTCAGCCTCCGGCATTAACCATTAAAAGTGCACGGTTCAAGGTGTGATAAAGGTTGTCTCACATTTTATGATTTCCAGTAACCAGAGGGCTTTAAGGAAAGGCCAGGGGCAGGTGAAAAGTTCCAGACCTGGCCCTTGGCTGAGCTGGCAGAGCAATTTCTACAGGGCAGCAAGGGCAGCTCCTGGAGATTAGCCCTGTTCTCAGACACCCTAGAGAGCCACCCTGTTTGCATGGTTGCAGGAGGTGGGGCTAGTTCCTGCTCCCAGCTAGGCAGTTACCAGCAATCACAGGGTGGGGAGGTGAGAAAAGGAAGAGGTCAGTCCTCCATGTATTGGTCCTGCACCTGCCTGCTGCTGGCTGCCAGGCCAGCTCTGAGCTCTGGGCACATTCCTCTGTCGTGCTGGGCTGGGCAGTGGGCAGCTCTAGCTGCTCTCACAGGAAACTGGAGGCACATTCCTGCTGCGCCCCGAGCTTGCAGACCCCTGGGCTGGGGTTCCTCTGTGCCTGGCCTGTGTGCAGAAGTCCAGGCCACAAGGAAGCTACAAGCAGGCAGTGTAACCCACGTTGGCCTAGAAAGGGAATGGAGCCCGCCCTCCGCCGCCACCCTCTAACACCATGAGGGAGGCAGGTCTCCAGGCCTCTCTGCTTATCCGGGGGGCACCTAAACTAGCAGCAAAGATAGGCAACACGCATAAGATTCAATCTCCCTGCAATCACAGTAGCATGTGTTAATTTAACAAATACTTCTTGACTATACTGCTACATGTGTCACACTGTGCTAAACGCTGGGTACACGATGGTGACCACACAAGGGCCTTGTTCAAATGGAGTCACAGCCTAGTGGTGGAAGGAGAAAACAAACACAGAAATAACCTGCTAGCACTAGCAATAGGTGCTACCTAGCAAATTAAAACAGTCTCGTGTGTGATCAGGTGACTGCTTTGGACTGGGTGGTCAGGAACAGGCTAGGAGGAAGTGGCATTTAAGGGGACACCTGGAAGAGGAAAGGAATGAGGAAAGGGCAGATGGCTGTTCAGGGTCAGGGAAGTGAGGGTGACAAGCAGAGAGGAAGATTGTTGGTTAGCTCGGTGTCTGAGGTAGGAGATACTTCTTATCATATTTTCTCAACTATGCCCTAAACACCCATTCAGTGAACCTTTATTGGGTGTCCTTGGTGTGCCAGGCACTCTACAGACAGTGGTGAAACCGAGAAAAGTATATAAGGGTCCCTTTCTTTTGGTACCGGGGATCGGACTCACAATCTTGTGCCTGCCAGGCAGGCGCTTACACCACCGAGCTAAATCCCCGGCCTTTATAAGGGTTCCTTCTAACCAGGCATTTGATGTGTCAGGAAAGTTAGCCAGAAAACCAAGGCAGTATGATTAAGAACTATGGGCAGGCAGATCAGAGGCTGAGAGGAGAGTGAAGTGGGTTTCTCAACTCTCTGCGGGCACTGAGGGAGGAAGACGCTGTCTGACAAGGGCCTGGAGAGGACACAGTCTTGAAGAATGGGGCAACAATAGGCAGGAGAAGAGAACAAGAATGCTCCAGGCAGAAGGCAGGACCTGTGCAAAGGCCTGGGGGCAGAGCGGGCCAAAGTAAAAAGGGTGTTGGAGGGTCTTTCAGCTGCTGGCACCAGTCAGAGAAAACCTTGAATACTCTGGAGCCTGAACTAGGCACTCGAGAACACCTTCCGGATTCAGATTCCTGAGGGACCACAGTGAGGGCTTGGAGGACAGAATTTTGTATTCCTTTTTTTTTTTTTTTTTTTGGTACCAGGGATCGAACTCGTGACCTCATGCTTGCCAGGCAGGCGCTTATGCTGCTGAGCTACATCCCCGGCCCCTAGAACTTTGTGTTTCAGAGCCACTGCTCAGACCACTGCCTGCACCCATTTCCCTCTGGGGAGCCGCCCCAAGGGGGACCACTTCGCCCATTTCTCAGATCAGAATCGCAGGGGGCCTTAACCAGGCATCGACATGGGACCATGCAAGTATGTGAGCATCCTGGTGAACACATTTCACTGCTTGGTTCTTTGGCACTTTGGGGATCTGAGTTAAAACGTACCAATCTAAGAAGTAAATGAGAAGTTTTACATTTATGGCCAGATACTCTTCTTTGAAAGATTCCTTTCTGGCAAGTCTTACCCACATGTAAAATTCTAAAGGAGCTATTATTACAGCCTAATAAATGCATAACTTGATTTTAAAGTGAGATAAGCCTATGTTCATTCCAGCCTCCTACCAACACAGTTTTCTCTCATCTTTTACCTCCTCTCCTTTTGTTTCCTTTTGTCATCTCTAATCCCCAGTCTCTGATTGTCTTATACATGTGTTACTCCATAAAAAGCCTCCAAAATAGACAACACCACCTGATTCCTTTAAGTCACCGCAACCATTTGTGATCTGTTGAAAACCAGGAAGTAAGCAGTATTTAAAAAAAAAAAAAAAAGCAATAAGAGAGAGGCCAGAGTCCAAAATAAAGGTACAAGTACTGACAGCTTACTGTGTTCCCCACACCATGCAGAGCTCATCACATTCTCTTCCAAATCTTCCATTTGCCCTTGAAGATCCACTTTCCACCTTCCGCACCTGCCCTGCTTTGGAGCTGACCCAATGGGCTGCACCACCTGTCTCCCTTACTGCTGGCCTCTGGTCAGTTTTGGCCAAGGGGGGCTCCAGCAAGAGCTGGAAGGGCATCGTAAGGTGTAGTTTGTTCCCCTAGGTGCCCTTCTGGTCACTGTAGGCCCACTACATCCTTCCTGCATTGAAGCCTATAGCTCCCATCAGATGCTAGTTCCAACAGCTCCCACAGTTGGTAGCAGTTCCCCACTATTGCAGGCCCCACAGTGCTTCACTATCTCTTGTTGGTCGCCCTCAGCCCTTCCCATACCTGTGTAAACAGCCCCAGGTTGAAAATTCCATTGTTGTCCCCCTGACCTGGCCATGATACCTTTATGATGTAAGTACTCTACTATCCCCATTTTTGGAGAAGAAAGCTGAGGCTCAGTGAAATGTAAGGACTCGCGCACTGGTAGACAGCTGGTAAGTAGTGGAGCTAGGTCTAAAGTCCAGGTGTTCCTGATTCCCTGAGCACCTGCATGTTTCCTCGCTTGGATGTTGCTTCCCACGCACTAAAGACCACCTCCCCTGGAGGCTATGAAACATCTGCTTACTCTGATATTTTATTTTCCAATCCACACCTATTAAAAAAGTGCAAATATTAAACTTGGTGCAGTGGTGCCTGCCTGTGATGCCAGCTACTCAGGAGACTGAGGCAGGAGGAGCACAAGTTCAAAGGCAGCCTGGGCAACTTAGTGAGAACCTGTCGCAAAATAGAATAATAAAAAGGGTCAGGGATGTAGTTCAGTGGTAGAGTGCTTACCTAGCATGTGTGAGGCCCTGAGTTCAATCTCCAGTATTAAAAAAAAAAAAAAAAAAAAGCAAACATTAGAATGAGTGCTAGCTGGAAGTTTGGCTCAGTGACTTAAGCGCCTGTCTGCCAGGTGCGAGGTTGTGAGTTCAATCCCTGGTACCGAAAAAAAAAGAAGTGTAGAATGAGTGCTAAAAAAAGGAAAAAAAAAAAAAAAAAAAGAGTGCTAAACCAGGCATAGTGGCACAGGCCTGTAATCCCAGCACTCAGGAGGCTGAGGCAGGAGGATCATTGTGAGTTTGAGACCAGCTTGGGCTACAAAGTGAGTTCAAGGACAGCCTGAACTACATAGTGAGACCCAAAAAATAGGGCTGGGAATTTAGCTCAGTGGTGGTCTGAGATGGAGAAAGGGCATGATGCCTGTTAAACTGGGCCACCAACTTGGGAAGCCTTGGGCGCCCGCATCTGCTGTGGCCTCTGCTCTTCTCTGCGCCTGCTGCAGTGTGTGGCGCTGAGCTCATCTGTGGGGGACTGAAGGAAAGTCCTGCACTTGCCAGAACACAGGTTGCCCAATGCTCCCTCCTCCGCCCCAGCACCAGTTCTTATTTTCGTGGCCAGTTTTCATGCTTAGATGTGACACTACAGACCCAGGAGAAAGGGTACTTTTTTTTTTAGTTCTGAAACTGCTGATTCAGTCTGCATGAGGATATTACCTTTTAAAAGGAACTTTCAAAAACACCTAAAATTTAATTGTAGTTGTAGTTTAGAGGATCTTTGCGGAGACTTTTTTCCACTTTCCAGCATTTTTGGAATCCAGCGTCCCTTGGGGTTGGGAGGAGACTCTGGGGACAATGGTCAGGAAGTCTGGGCTCTGAGCCTGCCCAGTGGGCCAGAGGCCTTGTAAGCCCTGGGATTTCTCATGAGCACCTGCCTCGAGGCTGTCACAGAGACGGTCTTGTCCTGACTGCCTTCATAGCTTGGTTTGCCCGGTCCTGAGGAGCTCAGCTGGAGGAGACCATTCAAGGTCTGCTTTATATAGAAAGGTCAACCTTTTAAAAAAAGTCTTTTGCATTTGTGTTTCTTTTGATAATTTTGTCCCCATATATATTAGAAACTGCTCGTCACGTTCCAGTACCCAGTCCCTTCTTTCCTAGTAATGAGTCCGGTTCTCAGCCAGCCCCTTTGCTCCCAGGGAAGAAACGGTTTCCCAAGGAACTTTGCAGCTAGGTGTGGCCCAGGGCCAAATGACACTATGGAGATGTGAGTGTTATGTGAGACTCCAAGATTGCTCCTTAGGAGGAGGTGCTCTCTCTGTGCCCTTTTCCCCCTTCTGCCTTCTTAATTAAGAGGTGGCATGGTCGTTAGCACTTGGGGCTGCACTTCAGGCACAGGTGTAGGGCAAACTGGGCCAGGCCTGGTTCTTCTGGAGCCACCAAACAACCCTGGAGTGACAGCTGCTGATCTTTTCTTTTTCAGCTGTAAAGGAGAAATACATTTTTACCTTGTTTAAGCCACTGTTGTTTTCTGCCTTATGTAACAGTCAAATTCTAACCAATACAAAACGTTCAGTGTCTCTTTTGGAGCAGTTTTTTTTATTACTGATCTCTCCTACAGGAATATCTTTCATACATATTCTGTGACTACTCCCCAGTTCTTGTCTTCATATTTTGTCTGAGTTGGTTTTATTTTTCAGGTATTGGTGAGCTGGGCTTGGTGGCTTATGCCTTTAATCCCAGCACTCGGGAGGCTGAGGTAAGAGGAGCGTTGTGAGTTCAAGGACAGCTTGGGCTACAGCGCGAGCACATGACTGGCCTGAGCTACATAGTGCGACTCTGCCTCAAAAAAGCCAGGGCTGGGAGTTTGGCTCAGTGGCTTAAGCGCCTGCCCTGGCAGGTGCATAGGTTGTGAGTTCAATCCCCGGTGCCACAAAAAAAAAAAAAAAGGTATTGGTGTTTGTCTGTTTATTTGCTCATTTGTTTTTGAGACAGGGTCTCGATATGTAGTTCAGGCTGGTCTTGAACTCACTGTTTGGTCCAGCTGGCCTCAAATTTGTGGCAGTCCTCCTGTCCCAGCCTCTCGAGTGCTGGGGTTACAAGTGTGTACCACTGTGCCCAGCTTGGTGTTTGTTTGTTTGGTTTTTGTTTTTTTTGGGTTTTTGTTTGTTTTGTTTTGTTTTGTTTTGTTTTTGTGGTGCTGGGGATCGAACCCAGGGCCTTGTGCATGCAAGGCAAGAACTCTACCACTGAGCCATAGCCCCAGCCCTGGTGTTTGTTTTTAATGTAGATATAATTTCCAGACTTTGAAAATACTACTTGCTCTTTTGTTTTAAAGTCCTCTGCTCAGATCAGATAAGTATTCACCAGTATTTTTCTGTTTTTTAAAGTGATCTCACTGTTTATGTTTAGCATTTGAGTCCATTGGCGTGTTCTGTTAGGGAGTTTTGAATCTTTGGTAGGCAGGTCACAAGTTTCTGGCACTGGAACCCAGGAGCCAGCGTTCCATTTTGTTTACACCACCTGTCCCGGCCTGAGCCTCCTCAGGACCTCCCCTTCCCCAGCCGTGGGTCCTCCCCACTACCTGGGCTCCACGCTCGGCTTTCTCTGGGAAGTCGCCAGCCCGCGTAGCATGATTCCAACGGCTCTCTGATTTCTGTTTACCTAGATCGGGACATAGACAGCGTTCTCAGGAGCCTTTTGTTATTTCTCCTCTGGAAAGGCAATATGAAGGATTTTTTAAAATACTTTCTTCCAAGCAGAACACAGGGCTTTTTAAATTAAAATTGTATTTTCTAATAAGAAAAATGAATCACATTCACTATTTTAAAAATTGGGAAATACAGAAAGCACTAAACAAAAAGAAAATAAGCCCAGAACCTCTCTATTACTGAAACTATCTAAAAGCATATAAAGAAAAAATGAAAGCCCTACCATTCGCGAGGTGACTTCTTGGTCAAAGGTCACAAACCTCTATAAACAGTTGATACAGCTCCCTCTAGACCTATTTATACAAGCAAAGATAAATCTTTAGACTGATACTACAAATATGCAGAGTGTAGCTCATGAAAATGGGGTAATACTCAGGCTAGGCATGGTGGCACATACCTGTAATCCCAGCACTAGGGAGGCTGAGACAGGAGTATCACTGTGAGTTCGAGGTCAGCCCGGGCTACCTAGTGAGTTCAAGGCCAGCCTGGGCTACATATCCAGACCCTTTCTTAAAAAAAAAAAAAGGAAAGAGAAGAAAAAAAGGGTCATGCTCTGTACTGTGTTCATCAGTTGCTTTTTATAAGTAACAATATATTGTGTACATCTTTCTAAAATGGTACTATAGACAGCTAAATTGGGTAGAGCCAGGCATGGTGGCGCTCACCTTTAATCCCAGCACTTGGGAGGCTGAGGCAGGTGGATTGTTGGAGTTCAAGACCAGCCTGGGCACAAAGTGAGTTCAGGACCAGTCTGAACTGCAGAGTGAGACCCTGTCTCAAAAATAGGGCCATGTGGCACACACCTTTAATCCCAGCACTCGGGAGGCTGAGGTAGGCGGAACGTTGTGAGTTCGATGCCAGCTTGAGCTACATCGCAAGCACAAGGCTGGCCTGAGCTACACAGTGTGAGCCTGCCTCAAAAAACCAGGGCCAGGAGTTTGGCTCAGTGGCTTAAACGCCTGTCTGGCAGGTGTGAGGTTGTGAGTTCAATCCCTGGTACCAAAATAAATAAACAGCTAAATAAGGTAGAAACATAATAGGCACACAGACAGGGCTGGACCCTCAGGGAGTCAGTGCAGATGAAAACACATCAAAGCTGTGGCTGGAGGCGCATCTGAAAAAGACTAAAGTCACAATGGCCAGATTTACATACCTCCCTAAGGGATAAACAGAAATTTGAGATTATTTGGTATCACCCATTTGAGATTTCCCATTATCTCATTGGGGAGAGCCACCCTCTCCCACCCACTAAGACTAAAACTAAGACCACTAAGACTAAGACTACTAAAACTGAGACTAAAGACAATACTAAAACTACAGCTGGGTTTGGTGGTATACACCTATAATTCTAGCGCTGTAGAGGCTGAGACCGAAGGATCACTGCAAAGTCAGAACCACCGTGGGCTACATAGTGAGTTCATGGCCAGCCTGACCTACATAGCATGACCCTGTCTCAAAAAAATAAAAAAAAAAGACTAAAACTATACATTATCAACCAAGGTTAATGATGTCACCCATATGCCTTTGCTGCCATTGACTCAGTATTACCTAAGCGACTATACTTGCAATCTTACTAGTTAATCATAATTTTGACCCACATTATAACTGCCTCATGATTTTACTCTATAAAACTTGCTTTGAGAAGGGGGCTTGTTGGCAACTCATTCGGGACCCCTCCTGTTTCTCAGGAGCTATTCCTATCCCTGTTCCCTTTCCCCAGTAAATTTTCCTAGTCTGAACCTCGTTGTTCCTTAGAATTCATTCTTCTACTTTGGGGAACATGGAGTCCGCGTACCTGACATGTAGCATTTCCCCTATTTCAATGGTACATGGAGATCTACTGTATTCTTTTCAAATACTGCATGGTAATAGTCTGCTGCACGAGTGCGCCATTATTTTATCTTCTCCCCTTAGGCATGAACATGAACTTCTCTGATGCCCCCTAACAGACACAGGGAGCTGTGAACACCTTCACTCTTACCTTTTTATGCATTTCTGCTCCCATTTCTCTAAGGTAGATTTCAAAACTGGGTTGTTAAGGGGAATATATACAGACTAAGTTGTCCAGACTTCCAGTTGCCCCTGGTCTAAACCTTGTACCTGCAGAGGAAGGTCCTTTTCAATGTTTTCTTCACTGCCTGTTCCGTCCCCCCAGTTCCTTCTTCACCTTCTGCTGGATTAACTTTTTTATTTATTTATTTATTTATTTATTTTTTTGTGGCACCAGGGATTGAACTCACAACCTCGTGCCTGCCAGGGCAGGCGCTTAAGGCTCTGAGCCAAACTCCCGGCCCTGGTTTTTTGAGGCAGGGTCACACTATGTAGCTCAGGCTGGCCTTGCGCTCGCGTTGTAGCCCAAGCTGGCCTCGAACTCACCACACTCGGCCTACCTCAGCCTCCTGAGTGCTGGGATTAAAGGCGTGCGCCACCACCCCCGGCTTGGATTAACTTTTTAAAAATTCAGGTCCGATTGTGGCTTTTTGTCTGTTTGAAGTACTTCCAGGGTTTCTCGCTGCTAACGAGTCCTGATTTATGGAGGGTGAGGGTGGTGGCCCCGTGTGTGCAGGGAAGGGGCAGGAACAGGAGGCGAGGAGAGGCGGCCTTCGCTGGCCGTCACTGTCCAGCTCCTCGCAAGGGCAGGGGAGGAGGAGGGGAAGCAGGTCGGAAGGCCTCAGACGGGGCTGCAGCTCTGAGAACGTCCCACCCAGCTCAGGGGGACTCTGGCCAGAGACTCTCTTGGGCAGCCCGCACGGCCCTCGCCTCCCAGCCGCATCCTGCCATTGGCTGGGAGCTGCCCAGGCCCGGCCTTGACCTAAGTGGTACCGCAGATCCACATGCTGCAGGCCGCCAGCCAGCTGCACGCTATGCAGCAGGTTCTCCTAACAGCAGGAATCCACAGTTGCTGAAAACCACAGCCTACATTGTAGCCTAATCTCCTCTTTCCCTGCTCCCAGACCCCACCTCCAGCACCACTGGCCTGACAGCATGCCTGACCACATGCCGTGCGCTGCCTGAGCAGCCTCCGCCACAGTGCCCTGCAGAACTGCTTCTTCCTTCTCTGCCTGGAAAGCCATTCCTTCCCGGCCACACCAGCGAACTCCTAGCCTCTTGTCCAGGCCCTACACCTCCTGGGTTGTCTTCCTGACCTCATTATACAGAATTAATTGTTCCTTGCATGTGAGCTACTATTTGTTGATTCATACATCCCAGGTAGCATCTCCTAGCTGCTTTTTTTTTTTCTTGGATTCTTGTCCTCTCCAACCTGTAAACCTGGATCAGTGTGGGTGCACAGTAACTGCGCAGCTTTCCCCTGCTTCTGCTGAAGGATCTTTTTATTTTTATTTATTTATTTTTTTTTTTTTTTTGCGGCACCGGGGATTGAACTCACAACCTCGCGCCTGCCAAGGCAGGCGCTTAAGACACTGAGCCAAACTCCCGGCCCTGGTTTTTTTGAGGCAGGGTCGCACTATGTAGCTCAGGCCGGCCTTACGCTCGCGCTGTAGCCCAAGCCGGCCTCAAACTCACAACGCTTCGCCTACCTCAGCCTCCCGAGTGCTGGGATTAAAGGCGTGCGCCACCACGCCCGGCTTGCTGAAGGATCTTTGTGTGTGTGTGTGTCTTTTTGAGACAGGGTCTCACTATGAAGTTCAGGCTGCCCTTGAAGTCACTTTGTAGCCCAGGCTGGTCTCGAACTCGCAACGATCCTCCTGCCTCAGCCTCCTGAGTGGCTGGGAGTGCAGGCGTGGGTATGGCTTCATGTGGGCGGGGCCTCCTATGGGTAAGCAGGCAGGGGAGGGGAGAGGTGGGTGGGGGCTGTTTCCCGTTCCTGGGGAGTCACACAGGCTGGGCCCAGGTCAGTTTTAAAACGAGAGAATGGCTGTTCAATCCCCAGTACAAAAAAAACAGAGAGAGAAAGAATGGCTTCCTCTGATATGTTTTTCTCCATGACTGAGAAAGACTCTAGGGGCAGTGGTTTAATTTTTTTGTTGTTTCTTTTTGCAGGGAGAGTGTAGGGGGGTGTTTGTGCGGGTTTTTGTTTGTTTGTTTGTTTTTTGTTTAAGACGGTCTCACCAAGTTGGTTTTAAATTCTCTATGTAGCCCAGGCTGACCTCAGACTCGTGGCAATCTTCCTGCCTCAGCCTCCTTCAAATCCTGGGATGACAGGCATTTGCCACCACATTGGGTTTTTTGTTTTTGTTTGTTAAGTAATCATTTTACTGTCTCTGCTCAACAGATGAGTAGTTTTAGGGATCCTCCCTTTTTCAACCACATTTTCAATATTAGTATATGTGCTGCCGAAGCAAGCATATCACCCACATTTTCGTAAGTTGACATTTTACATTTCACCATTTTTCATTCACCACTATGATACTCGGGATGAGATCTCCAAGTCAGGTGAGGGTAGTCCTGTCCTGACCAGAGGTTCCTGGAGCGGGGAGGGTTGGGCGCGTGGAATGACACGTTTCCTTTTCTCCTTTCCTGCACTCCTTGGGAGGGCTGCAGGGGCGGCTGCAGGTTTCTGGAGTGGGCGCAGGAGGCTGAAGCCCTGCTCCTGGCTGTGGGCATCAGCAGGAGGAGGCTGGAGCTGGGCTGGCCCCCATCCTTGCCTACTTTGGCCCCCCACTCTGTCACCTGCAGAGGAGGCTCCAGGGTTTCTCCATCTTCTCTAGTTTGGGCAGGTGCGAGCAGGAGTTGTTGGCCTTGCCTCGGCAGCGGTTAGGAATTCTTAGAGGTTCTAGGGAGTGGAAGCCTGTGTACTAGGGGTTCTTATCTCGAGGTCCGGAGTGTTCTTTGGGGGTGCAAACCCTCCCCCACAAGTGTTATCGAATTGTGCATGTGGTGGAAGCATAGCTCTCATCAGATTCCTTTTCACCAGAGATGTCTGGGGCCAAACCGCTATGTTAGCCTAGAGAACAGCAGCTCTTCTGACACAGAAGAGGATGTTTTCCCCGAAGAGCAGGGTTTTAGTTGGATTCCCAGTACTGAGTAATGGGGACCCCACCGAGATTGCCCCAGAAACTCTGCAGTCCCCCTATAATGGAGTTCATATTAACAGGGACCTTATAGATTCTGTTGCTACAGATCCAGAGATTGAACCCTTGAGAGGTCAACTCAGGGTGAACAACTCAAGAGACAGAGTGGATGGTAAATCAATGGGATACCAATAAGAATAGACTATTGCCTGGGAGGCTGAGGCAGGAGGATTGCAAGTCCAGCCTGGACAGCTTAGTGACTTAGTGAAACCCTGTCTAAAAAGAAAAAAATTTAGAAAGGTCTGAGGATAGATGTTGCAGCTCCGTGCAAAGGCCCTGGGTTCAGTGCCCAGAACTGAAAAAAGAAAAACTGAAATATTGCTAGGCTGGTAAATGAATCCCTGTATTTATCATTATTCAGTCACTCTAAGAACCCCCATTTCAAACCTGAGTTCTGGGCATATTCGAGTCTCCACTTCAGGGAGACGGTTCTGATATTGCCACAAACCATCAGGTGTACTAATGAGTGGCTGTGGACACCAGAGGAAAGAAAATCCAGAGGAAGAGAAAATTGAAACTTCTCAAATTAGAGCAACATATTCAGCCTTGCAAGACCGTGACTATAATGTGATACCTTCTCCAGTTATCTATCTATGTATCTATTTATTTTTGGGTACCAGGAATTGAACTCAGGACCTTGCTCTTGCCAGGCAGGCGCTGTATCCTTGGCCAATTTCTCCAGTTTTGACAGCCCTTCTGCCTCTATTTTTAAGTCTGAGCCTTGGTCATAAATAGGGAACTGTATTTCTTAAGACTTCCCAAGGGTTGCATAAACAATTTGGGTGGTTATATCATCTTAAACAATGTTTTCTGAAAGCACTGAAAAAATCCCACTTATTTAACAATCCGGTGCCTCGAGCCAAGCCCAGGAGTCCCTGGGAGGCCTCACAGAATCACTTCCTCCTGCGGGTGAGCAGGGGCAGGGCTCTGGCTTCCAGAGTGCAGAGGAAGGGCCCCATGGTGGGCGGGGGGGTGCCAGGCAGAGGTGGGGAGCATGGGTGGAGGCAGCTGTGTCCTGTCCTGGGGACAGGGGGCTCTGGGAGTTCTGCCCTTTGGGGGAGGGAGCGTCTTTTCCAGACATGCACTTCCCACTTGACACTGACAGGACAGTAGAAGCAGAGTCCCTGAGCCCCTAGGTCATGGTGGGAACTTCCCTTCTCCCTTTGGGTCCTGGCAGCCTCGGTGGCCTCAAGGGCTTCTCAGACCTGTGGACCTGACTGTACATCTGGGTGACACCTACATCTCTTTTGACACATCCCTCCTGCTCTCCTGGCAGTGGCCTTGGCCTCATACTCCAGTGAGGATGGCTTAAGATCATCCTTCCCCACTCAGATTCCAAATGCACCTCAGCTCTGACCTTAGAAATATATTTGTAGTTAAGAATTCTTCTTCCCCAGATGGCCATTTTAGAAATGCAGGTTGTAGCTGAAGATACATTCCTCACTCATGTAAATGAACTTTCTCAAACTGATGTGTGTCTGTTTCAAGAGGGCTGGACCCCAGGGTCCTTAACTCCCTTGAGGTCACCATTGCCCCAGAAAGTCCACAGCCCTCCAGAATTGCACACATACTTGCACATACATTTTGAGGGCTCGGGGACCCCTCTGGCCCGGCCCTGAGATTCTCATTCTTATGAAAGAATAGTAAGTGCAGAAAGGTGGTGGTGAAGACCAGGGAACATGGAGAGGTGTAAGGAACTTTGAGTGAAAAATCACTTCTTGGTTTTACCCAGCCCCAGGGGCAGGGGAAAATATCACTACTGTGTGAGGATCACTGGGGTGCTGCGCCTTCATGTACCCAGCCTGAAGCTGGATGGAGACAAAGCCACCCAGGAACACGCGCACCAGCTGCATTGGAGGAGGCAGATGGTCGCTTGTGTCCAGCCGGTGGGGTGGGGTCCTCTTGGCAAGGTGACGGGAGCCGCTGGCCTGCTACCGCAACCTCGCTGCTGAAGACGCAAGGGCTGGTCATTCCAGACCATAAACTTAACACCGTGAGACCGAGATCACTTTTCTTTTCTTTGGGGAAGTCAGTTTTACAACACAGCTTGTGATCTCAGGGTATTCTTCTGCTCACATTGGGGGAAATGCAGGGAAAGTTTTTGGATCCAGAGCTCATCCAGAAGCATCAGAGGGGATTTTGGAAGTGACGCAGCTCAGTGGACCAAGCTTAGCGATTATCTGTAGTCCGGTGCTTGTTATGCGAAGCGCCTTGTGTCTTCATGGTGACTGAGCGGGGAGAATTTCCCCTCCACCAGCCAGCGGGGCAAGTGTCAGCCCTGCTCTTTTGCAGGCCCTGGCACAGACGAGCAGGTGCTAAGGGGTTGGGGGCTGAACCCAGTTTAGCACACATGGAAAGGGTGATCTTCCTCTTCAACCTGTGAGCCAGACTCCTCCGAGCCCCACAGAGCCGCTCCCCGCATCTGGACCGGCCCAGACCCAAACAGGACATCTGTGCTATGGGGCGGCTTAGTGCCCATCGACAGGCCACAGAGTGAGGCCGGCATCTCCCGTCACACTCGAGTGGACACACCCTTGGGACCTCACATGCACCGTGGGGGTTCTCCTTCATGCCTGTGCATTGCTTAATCGTAAGCATTTCTGTTACTATTTCTGTGTTCACCAGACTTCTGGATGTCACATGGGGTAAAGACTACTTCAGAATGATACAGAAAGCACTAGCCATCGATGAACAGACCTGTAAACTTGGAGAATTTGGTCCGGCGACTACACTTTGAGAGCCACTGGCAGAGGCCACTGCCAGCTCGGGCTGGCACCCGCTTCTCACCCCCAGGCCCAAGTGAGCAGAAACGCAGGATGGAGGAGGGGTGGGCCAGTGAAACGGACCCCTGCCTGCTGCCTTTGGCTTGCTGTCTGAGGAGTTTAAACCTGATTCGTCAGGCTCAAATCAGGGCCACGATGGCTGTGTTACTGTCGGGTGGGCCAGGAACAGCGGAGTTCTGTGCGTGAGGAGGAGAGATTGCCAAGCTACACCCAGTAGTAATGGGTAATCAGCCCCATCTACTGAAGAGCACAGGAGGGTTAGGGTTAGGGCCATACTGGGCCAACAAAGGTGTAGCACAGACCAAGAAAAGCCTCAGGGCAACAGAAAAGCACTGCACACGGGTCAGAAGCAGCCACAGGAAAAAGTGGGGCAGTTACCCAGGCTTTCAGAATTTAAAGGCCAGACACCTCTGCTTTAGGTCCCTCCCGCGGAGTCTCTAGGTGTGATTGTTGGGAATGATTGACAGGGTGCTGAGTCATCTTAGGGGCTCTTAGTGGGCACCCTTATGATTTACTCTGATCTTACGGAGATGAAGTGCATATTTACAGGGTTTGCATATTTACAGGGTTGTAACAAAGTAGAAGTAGGGTAAGGATAACCTGAAAGGTCAAGCTAGGAGATCTGAGGTGCTTGTGCTCTTGCTTAAGGTATGGGGAGATCTCCTAAGCTTTTGTTACTTTATTGTCTGCCTCTCTTAGGACAATGGAAGCAGGAATAACCATAAAGTGTTCTTTTGAATTAAATGGAGGGAAGGGAGTGACTTCTCAGCTCCATTGTCTGTAACTGCAGGAGATAGGCATGGGATAGCCAGCTGGTCTCCAAGAGTGGCCTACTCCAGGGTCTGGGGTACCTTCAGGTTGAAGCCTAAAGCTACACCCTAAAGCTACACAGACAGGTGGATGATTGATAGAGCCACGCTAGGTTCAACCCTGTAAGACACACTCTGCACTGACTTCAGAACCTGCCAATGGAGACAGAGTTTACACTGATAGACAAGGATTGAAGCAAGGTATTATTTTAAATATGCATCATCGAGATTATTTGTAAGCATGCAATTGGTATGGAGCAGGACTGGCGGGTGGAGGAGGAATCAGCCCATCTCACCATTCCATTCAGGCAGGAGCAGCAGCTTTCTTCTCAATAAGGAGTTAATTGGCCTGTATTTTTCTCTCTTGTGGCCCAAGGAGCTCCCAGATTTCTGCGGCAAGAATGCTTCACCAATACCCAGTCCCTTCCTGGCACCAGGGAAGCACCTGGACTTGGGTGATGTCCTCCAAATGGTCTCTCTTTGGCTGAAGCAGGGTGATTCAGTCCCCTGGGCTGGGCCTAGGGTAGCATATACACTTCGTGAGTGTACAAGGGAAAAGTCATTGTTCCTCTTCTGATAAAGACACCTGGATCAGGGGCCTGGCCCTTCCTGATGATGACCCAAGCATAGGCCATCTGTCACCCTGCATATGGCTTCCAGTCCCTCTGCCAAGAAGCTACACTTGCTGAATATTAAGTCTCCACAAGACACTTGACTGGTTGTGGTTTGGGACAGAAAGGTGAATCAGCCATGCACCACCCTCCAGAAACATATGCAGTTTAATAGGGGGAAAGGAGACCAAAGCAGTTCTTGTGGTTAACGCCCTCCTACCTGGTCCCTTGTGCCCGTCACGTCCCTGGCTTAAGGTCCAGCCAGCCCCTCTTACTACCCCCCTAATGCTGGGGGCTGAATTCTCCGTCCTGCAGCCTTCACCACACAGGGCAGGCACCTCAGGGGTGCTGGGCTCCCAGAAATGAGTGAACTCAGAGTTTATGGTCTCTGCCCCGCAGCTGGACTTAGGCTGGCTCCTGAGCAGGTGGCCAGCAGCCACCACACCTGCTGCCATGGCCATAAATCCACTCTGGACTGAGGATTCCCCAGGGTTCACATTGGTAAGAGGAGCCCGGGTCCCCCTTCCATCTGCCTGCCCCCGCCCAGCCAGAGTTGAGGCCCCTGGGGTCACAGATGTCACATGCACAAAGATCCGCAGAAAGATGGTGGGGCTGGGGAGCGTGCTGTGCCCTGCTGACTCCCCAAGGGCCTCCTCCTATCTGGCCTTCTGCCCGCCTTTTCCTGCAGGGATCTGGGAATCCACAGCTTCCTCCTCACCTTCCTGCCTTTGCATGAGAATAGAACAGCACAGGCCCAGCAATCAACCAGGCCGAGGCCTTTTGGTCCCGACCCTCCAGGGTTTCAGACTCCAGCGTCTGTCAGACACCAGACACCTGTGTTTTATTTAGTCCTCATGCAGCCTGTGCGATTGCTGCTATCCTCCCTATTTTGAAGCTGAACAAACTAAAGCTTCTCAAGTGCCTCACATTGACCTGATGCTGTGTTTACTGAGCAGCTGCTGTGTGCCAAGTGTTACGGGTGTAACAGTCAACCACACAGACCCGACGCCCTCTCTCCTCGCACTGGCCTTCCACAGTTGGTCACTGGCCCCGGGGGAGGTGACACGGGTTATTCCCAGCGCTGGCGCTTTTCCTGCCACACCCTCCTTAGCTCATTTGCCCTCAGAACATTCCACAGCTGGAGGGTGCGGATGGTGCCCTGGCAGCACCTTTGAGGCCTGGGAGCAAGTGGGCTGCCTCTTCCAGAGACCTCTGTCCCCCACAGCCCCGGGGCCGGCAGCGCTGCCGTTTGCTGCTTCCACACTTGACCTCTGAGATGTTTTTCCCGGGGAGGGAGGAGCCGTTCCCAAAGGGATTTTCCCAAGGGGCCAGGAGTGGTCTCCGTGCTAGGATCAGAGAGGGACACCCACTTCCTGGCTGAGGTGGGGAATCCCCCAGAGTGTCTCGGTTTATGGGAGGGGCCTGTTGTCTTTCTACAGCTCAGGCCCTCAGAGGAACAAAACCAAAGACCAAGGTTGCCCGGAGGACTGAGTCAGCCTCAGCTCCGAGTGGCCCCTGTGATTTGGGCTCAGGGGCTGTCCTCCCTGGTGCTGGGCTGCAGGCTGATCCTGGCTGCTGAGGCCAGTGGCACAGGGGCTGATGTTTCTTTCAACTCAAAAGAAATGATCTAGCCAGGCGTGGTGGTGCACGCCTTTAATCCCAGCACTCGGGAGGCTGAGGTAGGAGCGTTGTGAGTTCGAGGCCGGCTTGGGCTACAACTCGAGTGTAAGGCTGACCAGAGCTACATAGTGCGACACTGCCTCAAAAAAGAAAAGAAAAGAAAAGAAAAGAAACAAAAAGAAATGATCTGAGTCTAGCAAGGCGGTGCACTGCTATAATCCCAGCCTCTCAGAAGGCTGAGACAGGAGGATTTAAGTTTGAAGCCAACCTGGACAATGTACCGAGACCTTGTCTCAGAAATAAAACACTAGCCAGGGATTTAGCTCAGCGGCACGGCACCTGCCTGAGTTCGATTCCCGGTACCAAAAAAAAGAAAGAAAATAAGTGGAGCAGGGAGGGGGACTAGAGATGTGGCTTAGTGGTACAGCATTGGCACGGTAGGTGCAAGGCCTTGGGTTCAGTCCCTAGTACTGAAAAAAAAGAAGAAGAAAGCTAAAATTCACAACCTCCACACCCTGCATCAAGAAAAAAGATATAAGATTTGTAGTAGCAATCACAGGGAACAATATAAATGGCCAATGTTAGGGATTTAAATATTACGGAAATCTTCTCATAATGAAATGCTACACAACCATTAAAAATCATCACATAAAAATCATCACATAGAAGAAAATGACCTGAGAAGATCGCTTTATAATAGATCAGTCAAAATGCAGGTCACAAAACACAGTGTACATGATCTCACTTTTTTTTTTTTTTTGCGGCACCAGGGATCGAACTCACAACCTCACATCTGTTAGACAGGCGCTTAAGCCACTGAGCCAAACTCCCGGCCCTAGTTTTTTGAAGCAGGGTCGCACTATGTAGCTCAGGTCAGCCTTGTGCTTGCGTTGTAGCCCAAGCCTGCCTTGAACTCACAGCACTCCGCCTACCTCAGCCTCCCGAGTGCTGGGATTAAAGGCGTGCGCCACCACACCTGGCTATGATCTCACTTTTTAAAAACACATAGCAGGGTGTGGTGGCTCACACCTGTAAGCCCAGCACTTGGGAGGCTGAGGCAGGAAGATCATTGCACGTTTGAGACCAGCCTGGGCTACAAAGTAAGCTCAAGACCAGCCCAAACTGCATAGCGAGACCATGTCTCAAAAAAAAAAAAAAAAAAAAAAAAAAAAAAAAAAAAAAAAAAAAAAAAAAAAAAAAAAAAAAAA
>RJWM01015287.1:0-48150 GCA_004363535.1 Dasyprocta punctata
TGTTAATCAAGCAGTATAAAATAATCACTTAAAATGACAAAAAAATAAAGAAAAGCTGAAACAGACTCAGATGAGAACAAATATTTAGTTCACTCACATAGCCTTTAAAACACCTGCTTTACTTTTTTTGAAAAACTACAGAATATCAGGTGAGGACACAAACAACACAAATAAATAAGGAATTCTGAAAATAGAAAAAATGCAGTAGTCATATGTGCCCATATTTTCATTTACACTGGTTTGAGTTTGTAATGCTTCTTTCATATTCAGCTAGATATTCTATTCTAGTTTAGCTATTCTTATTTGAATCTCCCTTCTGGTCACTTATTTCTCTTCCAGCACCTCAATATTGAATATTTTAAGCATATCTGTTTATATTTTGTTTTCTATAAGCTCTATACTTTTATTCTATTTTTATGTTAGTATTCTAGTTTACTTATTTTTTCTGGTTATCTTCCATCTCTTTAGGGCTTTTTCAAATTTGTCTAATTTAACCCAGGATCAGCATAATGAGATACATCTCCTCACTTTTTATTTATATTTCTTCTATCTATCTATCTATCTATCTAGTCATTTGATACAGAATGACTAAGTGGCTAAAATGCCCAGCCAGGGCTAGAATTGCAATTCTCCTGCCTCAGCTTCCCAGAGTCCCAGGATTACATGCCTGCACCCCTGTACACCTATCTCATTTTTAAAGTCCAGATTTCAAAGTAATCACGCACTATTTGATTTAACTCTAATTTTATTATTGATACCTGAATAGAGGTTAATGTATAAAACTCCAAATATGTTCTTTAAGTCAACATGAAAAATGAGAAATGCGATCCATAATTAAAATGGCAAACATATCTCAGAATATTGTTAAACTGAATACTTCTTTTCTCTATATAGTATACAAGAGTCAATCATAAAATAATTTCAGGCACATAAGTTAACATATATTAACCGCATAGAAATATCCTTGAGGAAAATTGTAAATTGTAGACTAATAGTACAGTGATATTTGTTTATGTATGAATTATAGACACAAGACATCAATATAAATACATAGTGACAAAAGCACAAGACAAGTAATTTTGTATGGCTAATACAGTGTATGCAAAGATTGATCAACGTTGGAGTACAATGAACCAAACTACAAATTCTAGAGTAGAGCATCACAGGACATTTGGAAACATTAGTTACACCTCTTAATACTTTAAAGGTACATAATTATTTTTATTCTAATTATTTTACTTTTAATGCTACAAACACATAATTACCTCCTCTTACATATGATGATACATTCTGTCCACATACGATTTTGATAAATTTATTATAAAATATGAATTTAATAGAAACAAAATCTGGAATCAGGTGTACTTTAATGTTACTCATATTGGAAGAAATATAATTTAATAAATTTAGTTTTGTCATTGGATTGAGAGGAAATATTAAACATTGATTAGTAATGGTGACGTAGTTTAGCAAAAAATAAGGCATCTTTTTACATGTAGTGGATAGACAAGTGGGATAATTAGTTCAATTGATATAAATTATAAAATGCAGAAATTATATATTCCAGAATTTGCACTTCTAAAACATTATTCTAAAGTGCTAACCGCAGAAAAACAAAATATAGGGAAACATTGGATAAATATCATTCTAAAATGAATAAAATATACATCAGTTTTCACAGGTGTGAAGAGTATTACAATTTCAATATAACAGGCACACAGGAGAGTATCATGTAGAAGGTGAATTTATTTCACTGATTTTTTCAATACTATATATAGATAAATGGGAAACAAAAAATAATGTACAAAAAGGAAATACACTGATATAAACAAGTTCAACAGTTGGTTAAATTCATTCTTCATTTCTGCCTTCAACTAATTTATTTTGCTGTAAATGGATACCCTCCAGTGTATTATTTTTATGCACTTTTGTCTTATTGTAGTATAATTTTGTCATTTTCATAGTTGTTTTCCTTAGTATTATTCAATCTAAATGTGAAACACTGTAGCTCATTCTAATAATTAACTAATTTCAATTCTATGAATAAGTATTTGTAAATTTTAGTGCAAAATTCTCTTCATGCTGTTCCTATGAATTCCATCCTTGTACATTGTAAGTCTAATACTAGATTTATAAATTTTGCTTTGTATAGTTGGTATTTAAATGAGATGAAGCACAAAAAGAATACAATGCAAAATATATTTATAACATTTACCTACCTATTCTTGTTTGTGCATATTGTGAGGGTCGAGACGCCTGCCGCATGTAGGAAGACACCAACAGACGCCTTCTCATGCTATAGGCAAGGGGTCTTTATTGTCCCAACATGCGTGGGGCTCACTGAACACGCAGGAACAGAGAGCCCCAAGTTGAGCCTGAGCAGGGCTTATAAGCTATAGAACAAAGGGAAGAGGGGTCTTTGCAAGCGTGGTCACAGAAGCAGATGGCATTGGTTAGTTTAAATGGCTTTTTACATTTATTGGAGGAGATGACCATGGGGAGGTCTAACATTGGGCGGTGGAGGGCACTTCCAAATATGGGCAGCAGATGTTCAGGAAAGGTACATTCTGTGAATTCCTTAGTCATGAGAGGGGGCTGTTTTTATCTTGCAACCCAGATTTCTGGTCAGCTCTGTCCTTGTCTTTATCTAACTCAGGCATCTTTAAACTGTAACAGCTCAGTTCCCGGAATATTGGGAGGACGTGAGCAGCACAGACCATGCACTTTTTACAAGAGAAAATTCCTCTTACAATATCAGTTCTTTATATGGATTTGAGTCACTCTCTATTGCTATTTTATTTCAGTTTAAGGACTTACCTTTAATATTTTGAGAAGCTAGTTTTTTCAGGCAACAAACAGTTTTCACTCACTTAAAAATTACTTTACTATCCTTCACTTTAAAGGACAGTTTTGCTGGCTGTAAATTTTTGACTAACAGTTTTTTTTAGCAGTTATATATGATATTGAAGTGATTATTGGCTTCAATGGTTTCTTATGCAAATTCTTATATGTGATCAGTTGTTTTTCTCTAATGCTGTCAAGAGTTTCTTGTTTCCTATGGTTAATGATGACTTTATTTTAATGTGCCTAGAGATGATATATTGGAATTACAATCTTTGTGTTCTCTGAAATTTATGGATATTTATGACCATGGCTTGCACTGAAATTAGCATATTTCTGGGATTTTAGAAAAATTTTTCTGTTTCTTCTCTCTTTTGGGGGTATCTATGCAATTGAGAATGTTACACAGTCTTCAGAATTTGTTTCCACTCATCTACATTGTTTTGCTTTTGTTTTCAATCTGGGTGGTTTTAAGTGATCTTCTACTTTGTGGATTATTTCAGCTGAATCCTGCTGTGCAGCCTACCTAACAATATTTTTATTAAAACTATTTTCATTTTAATATATAATTACTTTTTGGTTTCATGTTGTTATCTCTGTTTCTTTATATACTTTGTTTGGTGAAATACTGTTCTAATACTTTCTTTTACTTATTTAGATATGATTTTCTGCAGGTTTTTTTTGACATACTTAAAACTCACTAATTAAATATCTTAGTATAGTAAATGTATAACTTTAGTTCCTTCCTGTTATCTGAATATTTCCCCGGTTTATGTAGTGGAGTTTCCTGTTAATTACATAGCTAATTTTCATTGTCGTTGAAAACTGAACTTTTTAAAATAATGACATAAATCTAGAAATCATATTGTGTATAGATAGATAGATGATAGATAGATAGATAGATAACCCAGCTACTTTTGCCACTTATTGTGGGTGTTTCTCTTGTTGAAGTGTAAGTATCTTGGAAGAATTCTGTGAGGACTGTTCCTTTTATCTTATGCAGTCACTGCAGTGTGCTTGATAAATTTAGTCATTTAATCCCTGACAGAGTTCTTTACTTATGTTTGAAACCATAGATAATCCAACCATTGCCAAAGTTTCTGTATTTGTTATGGGGAACAATTTCAAATCTCTGGTAATTTGTAAGTCTGCCTGGAGTTTCTAGATCAACTACAGTTGAACTTTCTTAAGAATTTCTTGCAAAAATTCACTGATTGATAGTAGCCTACAGATATATTTGAGGTTTATAAAGAGGACCATACGGACATCTTATCTTTCAATTCTCTTTACTAGTCCCTTCTTTCTCTAATTGACATTATTGCTTCAAGCAGTTGCAATATTAAATATTTGCCACCCAATGCTCCTGACAGATGGTCAGAGGGTAAATCTTGTCCACCAGAATACTTCTGAGTCAGATCAAATAAATAGAAGCCCAGTCAATGCAGACCTTGAAGACAGCTTCCTGAGAAAGGGAGTTTGGGGTACTACAAACACATCTACACCCCTTGGGTGTTTATTTGGCGGCTGGCTTTTAAGACAATGCTTACCTGGAAGAAAGGAGATAGAATTTGTTATAATAACTCTGAACTCTTGAATCTAACAAGCATTATGTAGTTTTTCTAAGGCAAATAACTCTTGCAATCTTTGCTGGACTTTGTGAGATTTCTAGAGTTCTGAAAGGTTAATTCTGACAAACTTTTCTCGATCTTTCTTGGTTTTTTGGAGGAGCAGATTTTCAGGGACTTTACTATCTTACTCAAGAACTACTTCTCAATTAATTATGTCTTGATATATTTAAAGTGTTAAAAAGAGATGAAAAAACTGCATTCATGTTAGTGTCTCACATTTTAATTTTGCAACTGTCGTTTTAGCAGAAATAAAGGCATTTGAGGTCAATTTGTCCCTCAATTTATTTTACATAAAACTAGTTAAAGATATATGGTTAGATGATTCCAAATGGACAAGTTTTGATAAATTTGCAGCAGTAAACATGGGAATTTTATAATGTTTTTATCGTATTTGATTTCCATTTATTTCATATGTGAAGAGAAGTTTTAAAATGTATAATTTCTCAACTTACTTATAAGATGAAAAACAATGTGACCATGCACTTATTCATTCATTTCTGATGAAAATTTTGTGACAACTTTATTAAACTCTAAATATCTGCCGGGGATTTAGCTCAGCGGCATAAAAGCCTGGTCGTGAGCTCCATCTCCAGTACCAAACAAACAAACAAAAAAATTATATTCTAAAACCCCTGAAAGAAAACAATAGAAATGTAATGAATACATAAAAAAACCCCATGTGTTTGCATAAAATATTTGTGTAATGTATCCAGCTCATACATTTATATATGACACAATAAAAATACAATAATTACATGACTATATTTTTTAAAATGCACCATGTACTGCTATAACAAGAATATTTTTTCTTTTGTAATAGTTTTCAATTTTCTTAGTTGTAACATGAATTTAACATAAATATAAGTAGAAAATCCCAGAATATCAAATAATCATTAAATTAATATGTATTAAAAGGAACATTAATTTAGAGAAAATATAAATATTATGAAATTAAAGTCTATGTATTTTGTAGTTTAGAAAATATTTTGTTTTATGATACTAAAATCTGTCAATAATCAGTAAGCCTACATAAAGATGATAATCTCCCACATAGAATATTGGAAACGCATATGATTTACATTCTTGATTCAGTTTCAATGATTCTTTCTATCCCATTTATAGTTTTCAAGAAATTTTTGGTTTTCAAAACTTTATATCTCTTGGATGTTCCCCTAAGATATTAATAAAGAAAGAATCCATTGTGAATGGTGCAAAAGTATACAGGGAACAACATGTCATTTTATGTATTCTGTTCTATATAATTTTCTCTGTTTCATGATTCTTACTAGTAACATTTCATGCTTTAAAATGTCTCAGTAGTCTAAGTAATCCAATTATGTATTCATTATTAAACTAAAGTTCGTCAGTAGTCTATGGAACATTCATTTCCTGAATAATAAAATATCATTTACAAATGAGAAATTTATAACATGGAGTGAATTAATATTCCATTTTAGGAACTATAGATCATATATTGAAATACATGTTTTGAATGCTGAAAATTTCTAATTCAGATATTATGTGAGTTACCACTGATAGAGTTATGAATGTATATTTCTGTTCAATTTCAGATATTTATACTCCATCCCCAGAATGGACAATAAAACATATACACAGTTGTATTACTATGTAGTGTACATATATTGCAGTTTCTTCTCTATTTTTACATTAAAGAAAGATAAATATTAGTATTTTTGTTTGTGTTTTAAATAAATGTAAATCCTCACATTGGAAATGCTCTGTGACCTTTGAAGCAATACACTCTGATTAACTGTTTCCCCATGTTTATTGTAGCTTTCAGGGAGAGGATTGAATGGCGACTGAATCAAGACACAGAATTTTGAAAAGGTCACTGTGGCATGCTGGTGAAAATCACCTCATAAAACTTCTTGGAGATATTTTCTTCACAAAATAGGCTGAAAATTGGTAGAGTAAAACATTCAAGCCAAACACTTTCTGACATTAAATAAAGCAAATATAGTTTTCTTTATTTTTAAAATTTATTTTTAATTGATGTATAACACCAATTGTGCATATTAATGTGATAACTTGTGATGCTTTAATATACACATGCATTCTCCAATATTTATATCATGTTGAATATATGTATCTCCTTAAACATTTATGGTCTCTTTATGATGTAAGCATTCAAAATACATTATCCTATATTTTAAAATGTATAGTACATTATTTTACCTACAGTAACCATACTGTGGAATAGCACAACAAAACCTTCTACTCGTATCTAGCTGCAACCTAGTACTCATTGATCAGTTTCCCCCCCTTCACTCTCACACTGCTATTTTAAGAAAGAATTTTAAAATATACATGCATTAATATAAGGTTTTAAACATGGCATATATTTTTAATATATTGTGACCTTGATCATAACAGTGGGTCCCACAAACAAATCCTTTCCATGTCTACTGTAAAATTTTGCTTTAGCATAATAGTAGCTGACTAAATGCATCTTAGTATCTTTGCCTAAGAGATACAGAAAACATTCTCTGTGTTTATCCACTTGGTACAAGAAAAGGCAAAATGTCAAGCCATGATTTACACCCACATTATCCTCCATGAAACAGTTTTTGTATATGTTTATCTAAGCATCACAGAGGTGTAATACACTCACATCACTCTAGGACTTGTTTTTAAAATAGTTTTCTTTTGATTATTTCCTGGTAGAAGTAGCCCAGTTTGGTACAACAGCACATGAAATACCAGATTTGTGCATTTTGGAGGAGGTCAAAACTGAATCATCAGATTATTCATGCATGAATGATGAAGATGATCCATTATGGAAAAATGCATATTTTTATGATAGAAGAATGATTTGCATGGTGTATGATGATGATGATGATGATGATGATGATGGTAATGATGACTTTGATGCTGGTCATATGAGTAAAAGTTCCTGTGACGTTGAAATGGAGCAAGAATTGACTGATACAGACACAGGGAACACAGACTTCCTTGAGTCAGATGACCAAAAAAAAGAAAAAAAAAAAAACCAGTAATGTGAGTATATATTTGACTGGTTGAAATGCTGAGAAATCACACAACTAAATGGAACAATCCAGCATTTGCTAGATCTGAAAATATAGTAAGGGTCTTGGCAGGGATGAAACATATTGAACAGAAGACCAGTACTGCCATTCTGTGTTGGAAATTGAAATATAAAATGATATAAGATGCTGTGAAATACACAAAAACTAAAATATAAGCAAAACATTCTGTATGCACCAATAGCTATATTCAAAAATGTATTTATTACGACTCCTCACTAGCTGAACTGAAAGTATCCGTAGGTCTGCTGTACTTGGTAGGGATTTCTCATGATAACTGCAGGAATGTTAAAGATTTGTGGAAGAGTGATGGATCAAAATATTGCATAAAAATTAATGCCACTGTAGATACAAAGACTTATTATATTTTCAACTTAGAAATTTATCCTAGATCTCAGTCATTAAGTCCATTTTTGAATAGTAGTAAGCCAAATGATGTGAACAGTCTTGTTGCTCCCATCTCCTAAACTAATTAGAATGTGACATTCAACAATTGGTTTGCCAGTTTTGAATTTGAATAACCTAGCACAAATTGACCAGCTCAGGAAGTGTACATGGGAACAAAGCAGAACTTCCAAATGAAAAGTTACAATTTCAAAACAGACAATTGCATAGTATAACCTTTGGATTTCAGAAAGATTTATATTGGCCTCACATATGACAAAGAAAGCGAACCGACCCTGCTGATGTCAGGACTGCACTGTGATGAAAATATTGATAGGGAAACCTGGACAAGATGAAAGTCTGATATAGAAACTGTCTACAAAATCAAAGGGAGAGCAGATGTTGTTGATGAGTTATGCAGCAACTATGATGTCACTCGAAACACAAAGCATTAGGCAATGTTTGTGTTTTACTGGATCCTTAACATGTGTGCTATAAATAGGCTGATAGTTTACAAAGAACATAACAAGTACAAAGCATCACTGAGAAACTTTCTTAGAGGATTGGGACTGCAGTTCATAAGAGATCATTTAGAGCAGAAGAAAAACTAAATGTCTCTGCCCAGGGAAATACAAAGAATAAAAAATCGTGGAGCACACTGGTGAGCTGAGAGGTCAACAGGCAGGCACAGCATTCCAAATTCCTATTATGACAACAGGAAAACCAAAAAGATGTCAATTATGCCCTACAGGAAAGGACAGGAAAACAAAACATATGTGTTGTCAGTGTAAGTGATACTTGTGTATGGAACATGTAGTTTTGATGTGTGAAGACTGCCTTGGATGTAACAATGGGATCAAAGATTATTTTTGCTGTCGGGTTTTATTGATACTTTCAATGTAGTCCATGTAGATTTTTATTTTTGATGTTACCTCTTAGGTACTAAAAGCAAGTAAACAGCTGATGTGAAAATGTTGATGTCTATTCTGAGCACTCATTAAACATTTGATATTTTATTTTACTGACATCTTATTACACTGCTAAGTGTGCATTGCAAAACATAGTAGGAAGCTCCTGACAAAACAGGAAGAGAAGAGAGTGACAAGAATGGCCTGCCACATAGGCAGGGAAAGCTAAGCACATGTGGTGTTAATGTAAGTGAAATGGGTGTGTGGAACATGTAGCAGTCATGAAAGACTGCCTTGGGTCTGACAATTGAAGTAAAGATTATTTCTGTGGTAGACTTTTGTGTGTAGTTTATATAGGTTTTAATTTCTAATGTTATGTCTAAAGTTTTATAAGCAACCAAACACTTGGTGTAAAATTTTTTATGTGTATTCTAAATGCATAATACATGTTAAATATTTAATACTTTATGTTATTGATATTTTATGTTCTTATTAACTACAGATTACATAATAAGAACATCTTGAAAAAACAGCAAGAACAGTGAGATGCCAAGTATGTAATACAAAAAGACAAGGAAAGCAAAACACGTGTGCTACCTGTGTAGGCAATATGTTTGTATGGGACATGCTATTGTCATGTGTAAAGATTGGCTTTGATATGATAATTGAAGTAAAGATTACTTCTTGTAGAGTGCTATTGGTATTTTCATTGCAGTTCACATAGAAATTTGTTTCTATTGTTGTTTTTCAGAAGATGGATACCCAAAACCAGTCAATGTTGAAAATTTTGATGCTTTTTTATAAACACTCAATAAATATTAAAATTTCAATATTTTATTTTTGATATTTTTCCTGTTAAAATTAAAATTAATAAATCATCAATAGAAATATTCTGAAAAATAAAAGTGAGTTTGACATATCCATGCTTATGGACCTTTATGACAAATTTTGTTATGCTCTGCAGGTTAAAATGTTTCATAGAAAGAGTATAACTGCAGTTTAAAAAGTAATTTTAATATATACAGTCTTTCAGAGGGCAGTGAAAAAATATGACATGTCTTTGCATTTGATTTGTCTAGAGTACATTTGATAACAAATCCTATCAAAGACATTAGAGGGACAATAATTACAAACCAACTCTCTCAAGTGTAAAAGCAACAATTACATGACTAAAACTATCAGCAAATTAATCTGTAAAAATAACTACATTGATAACTAGGAAAAATATTGGAATGCAAATATAGACATATATTTGAAAATATATCACTATTTTTCAAAATATTGACAGGTGAGAACCAAGATATTCTTCCAATTAATTAATTACCAGTGAAAAATAATTTAGTGTAAATGAATACTCACTGATGACAAAACAGTTTTGGCAAAATACAAGAGAAGACTTTAGTAAATATTACATTAATCAGTGAAATACTGAAAAGTTTTCACCTGAGATAAAGTGAGAAAAAAAATCCTCCAATACCTGGTTTTTGTTTAACATTAGCCAGATTCGTAAACTATAAATTTGTAAGGCCAGCTTGACTGTTTCTAAGATACAACCCCACACTGAACTGAAATGATGAGAGTAGAGGAAAATTGAGAATAACCAAATGTATTTCCAAAAGGGAATAAGCGTAGATAAAGATGAGCTATGCAAACATAAATAAGAATATTTTGATTGCAAATCATCCTATTTTGAATATTTTAAGAGAACAACAAAATTGAGAAGTTGTTTGATGTTTTAGGAGTACTTGAACAGTAAAATTCCTGAAAGTTTAGCAGAATCAGCTTTCATTTACACAAACATTGGAAAAATGTTGAGACTAGAACTTGTACGCTGCTAATAAACACAGAGACCAGGAAAAATAATAAAATCCTTAGTGCCAATCCCTTAAGCCAAAATCTCCAGGAAGATACCTGTAATTGAAAAATTTGTGCCTCTTACTTGTTGTAATAAGAAAGACCACACTCTATGAAGAATCATGTTGTTTCTGTGAGATTGTGCAAGAAAAGGCTTAGAATACTATTGGTGCTAATTTTAGGTGAGTTTAGAGGGACATTTATGGAACTGAAGTTTTATTCTATGGTAAATTGAAATATGATCAAGGAATAGGTAATTAAGAGTATCTTACTAATATCTAGAAAAAACTAGACTGAAGTAAGGCTCAAATTCTCATTAGTAAAGAAATAGCAGTTATTTTAAGCAATATATAGGATAGCTTAATTTTTGTTTTGTATGGAAAGTATGTGTGCTTCAGAGATAATTGTAAGGTTTCTAAAATTTATTCTTTATTTTTGTATTGGATAGTCATGGTCAAAAGTGACTGATTTTGAAAGTTTTTGAAATTGTGTTCAACACAAAAGCTTGATACACTAAAACTTATCTGTGAGTGTCCGGGTAGTTTATCAAAACAGAATAGGTTTCTGCCTAGTAATCAGCTACTGCCAGGTTCTAGCATTGTTTAATATATCCTTTTATGTTGCATTTCAATACTGTAAAAGATGATCTAGAAAACCTCCATTTTACCATCTGCATTGGATGATAAGCTATATACCCCCAAGTCCTCATACTTTTGATGGGGCTGAGTTATTGGTTTGTTATCGGTTTGTTGTCTGGCAAGTGACTGCTACACCCCCCCACGGGTGGAGCTGAGATAATGTAAAGGAAGGCGAGTCTTCCTCTTCCCCATCCTTCCTGTCTCTCTCTCGCCAGCACGGCTTGTGGCTTGCAGCCGCCATAAACTGCAGCCCCGTCATTCCATGCTGCCTTGGAGCCAACTTATGGACTGAAACTCCCAAGAAACTGTAAGAATAAACCTTTCCTTCCCTAACTTTGGGCGTCAGGTATTTTGTCTCGGCAATGAGCGAAAAGTAACCAAGACACCATCATCATTAAACAAGTGGATCATGACAATGAGAATCATAAAATGGTAACGTGACAAGGAGACAAGCAAATCATTTGCTTCACAGAACAAATGCTCCTCTGCGAAAGGGAGAACAATGCCTCCCTGAAATGTCCACAGAGTGAACCCAAGCAGCTGTGACTATGCCTCACAAGAGAGGAGGATACATGAATAAGGTCTCAACACAGGGAGGTCAGCCTAGATTGCCCATGTGTAGTTTATGTAATCACATGAACCCTTGAAACACAGAAAGCTTTCCTGACTCTGGAGATGTTTCTAACAGTGCACATCCAAACAGGTGGAACCATGCTACTTTTGAAGATGGAAGAGTGGGACTATGAAATGATGAATATGTGCAAACTACAGAGCTGGATAAAGGAGTAAAACATCCACCTCCAGAATGGAGCATAGCAGTACAGACAAGCTGATTTCAACCCATGACGCCTCACAACTAAATTGGATTTCTGAACCTCACAACTAAAATTTCAGGAGAATCAATTTGTGTTGTTTTAGACCAAGTAACTTTGTAGGTAATTTGTTTCAGCACAAATAAAACTAATGAGATTAATAAAAACTGTATGACTAATGTAGTCTTGATATTTGAATCGAGACTATATATTTTACCAAAACCCTGTGTCTAGATGCTCCTCTCAGATGTAGGAATGTTTTCCTGGTACACCATAGGGATTCAGCAAATTTAATAAATCTTTAAAAAGCAACAAGTCACATGGTTGTGTTTTGTCAATAGACAAAACTGTAAGCAAGTAAAAATATAAATAAACTATAATTAAGGAATGCAAGATGTGAGATAAAAGAATGATAAATAAAAACAATATGGCAACAAGTTTAATTATTTAGATTTCCATGTGGAGCAGTGTTTATTAGAAGCTGAGAAGGGCAAGGAATGGGTCGGGAAAGAAAAATTGTTCATGAAAACGTAGAGCATTTCAGTTAGATTGGAGGAACAAGTTATAGTAATCAATTGTACTGCATGGTGAATACAGTGAATGGAAATATATTGCTTATTTAATATTGCTAAGAATTTATTTCTAACATATACCGCAGAAATGATGAGATGGTGAGGTGATGAATATATTAAGTAGCTTGAGTCAAGATTTTGAAAATGTATATGTAGTAAAAATTTACCCAATAAGTTATCATTGGTGAATTTTTGTATAAGATGGACCTGAAAAGCCAGAGAATAGTTAAATATAGTAGAAATAGATGGATACGATCCAAACACTACACACTGAAGAATATCAAATGTCATTGAAAGACTGTATTTTTGTGTGTGAATGCTGGTCACAAGTATATCTGTCTTACAATCACTCACTAATTTCACATTAATTTTGTGTGGTTTTGTGTAATTTTTATTTTATGGTAAAAACTTGTAATTCTCGGTGGCTATTTTCTATAATATTATACTTTATGCACCTTATAACATCCAAAGATTTAAGATAAATAATAGGTCTTCAGTACAATATGTTACAGTTAAACTTTTGTATTTTTATATTATTTTAATTGAATTTTGATGTTTTCAAATTGAGCAAAAATTTACTTTTTTGTGTGTCTCCAGTATTTTCTACTAGCATTCCTTCTGTTCTTTTCTGTATATTTCTGCGTGTTTTCAAGCTACAGGAATTTTCTTTGTCTAAATTTTGAATGTGAGATGATACAGCTGATAGAGTAATTAGTTTTGAAATATTTTGAAGATTTCAACTTCCTTTATTGTTGATTAGGGTTTTGTTTATTTGTTTGCATGATTTGTTTGTTTCTTTTTTCATCAGCATTACCTGATCTCAAATTGGTAAACATTACTAAGGCTGAAAAAACAGTATTTTATTTTATGTATATGTAACAGACATATTTGCACATAAATTCACACATTTTTCATAACTAAAGACGTTAGAAATTACTATTGTTTCTTCTAAAATTACGCACCTAAAATTTCAAAGTTTCTATTATCAAAATAAATAGTGTTTTGAAGAATGTATTAGTGTTAAAGTCTCTTTGTTCTACATTTTTGTCTAAGTATTAGAATTGAAGAACTAATGTAGAGAATTCTAATCCAGAAAGTAATAATCTCTTTTACAGTATCTACTGATAAAAAAATATTTTTTGTCAATAATGTCATTTTAGAGCTGATCTTTATTAGTTACTACTATATCTCTAGCCCTTTCTGATGACCAAATAGTATAAAAATAATCTACATCACAAGTTATGTTTTTAAAACACTGAGTCTTCCAAATGCAAAGTCTGTTTGCATTGTTACATATAGAAAAGAAAAAAGAGGAAAAACACAAATCTTGTTTATCTTGAAAATATTTTAATTTAATTTTAGTGGAATGTAACATGCTTTGCATACTTTAGTGGAATGTAACATACTTTGTAACATGAACGTTTAAAAGTAAAAGCCAACATATGATAGACTCAAAGTAATTTTTCCAGAGTAAAAGCCTCTGATTACTATAAGGATCATTATAATTATGATTGTTATACATACTATTTAGAACTGTCTAAAATTACAGAAAAAATTTATAAAATTATGCTAATAATTATTATTTTGTAATAGTTACAGCAAAAGTTGGAGATTTGAAAAAGAACTTCAGAAGTACACCCTGTCCTAGTTTTGAGGAAGTATTCTATCAGTGAACATCATTGCTTTTATTTTGTCCCTTTACCAGTCTTTGCAAGGATCACATTTGAAAATTTGGTTGCAAGATCTATATTTTTAAAGCATAATTTTCTAGACTACTAATTCAATAGATAATAAAAAGGAATGCACATGAAAATTTGATTAAGCCACAAAAATTTCATGTCTGATATTATATACAGTACTTGTATCCAGAAATCTGAGGTTTAATATTTAGCACTTAAAATCTTTCTATAGATCATGTCTCCCCATTTTAGAAGATAATGAAAATGTGCATTGCTTTACACTTGTCAAATGTAAGAATGCAATGAAAAATGTTGGTTTTTGAATCAGTAATATTTTAGTTTGGGAGTATTTTACAAACTTTCTTCAGAAAGATGCTTATTGTGTCCTAACAAAATGTGTGACAATATGTGTGTACATGTAAATTTTTTCTAGAAATTTCAACTTTACATACAAATTAAAGTTTCAATAAATTTGTAAAACTAAAATGTGTTTGTTGTTAAAATAGATTGTCAGTAGTGTGTTTGACAAACTTGTTTTTAATAAGATGCAACAAATTTTAGTCGTATTTTTGTAAATTGAAATAGGAGACTTTAAAAATAAAAGAATACATAAAATACCTGTGAATTATGCCTGGCTCCTTGTATTTGTGTTAATATGGTAAGTCACAGTCTAAAAATAGCCATTAAATATTGACTGTATACGTTGTCTTCATTCTTCTCTTTGAATAGTCTCTCTTCTAGAAAAAGGAGGTTTCAGTGGTATTCACTGACTGAAGATCTGTGTCTCCCAAATTTAGCATAATAATGCTAAAATAACCATTCAGAGTTCCAAGGAAATACTAAATCCTCACAACAAACTAATTTCTGTAATCATAAACTATTGTGTTTCCTTCATAAGATTTACCACTAACTCAAAATAATTTTTGTTTTGCTTATGTTTATGGTATTTATTAGAAGATGTTATATACATGATTTTTTAATTTTATGTAATACATAGTACCCCCCAAATTAAATCTTTGAATCCAATACTCTGTTATGGTTTATTATCTAGATGACCTCTCAAAGCCTCATGCATACATAGGCGGAGCTTTGGAGAGGTGACTGGATATTGGCAGTGTAATATTCAGCAATGTGGATTAGCCCACTGATGAGTTTATAGCTAAATGGTATACTGGCAACCATTGAAACATGGTGGCAAGAGTTATATTTCTGGGGGTGTGGCCTGGCAGGACCCTCCTTCTTTGATCTCTCTCCTCTCTGCATCCAATGACATGGCACCACGTGATTCTCCTCTGCATGCCGCCCTGCTTTGGAATTAGCCAATTACTACTAAAACCTCTACAAACTTAGAACCATGGTAAGCCTTTACCCCTTTAAATTGTGGGTGTTAAGTATTTGGTGTCAGCAACAGAGGGGACTACGAAGAAAGTAAAGACACTAAAATTCATTTCTATTTAAAATAAATGAAAGAACAATTAATTTCACAAATACAATTATAGTTACATATATCAATTTTCTCTGTATTTCATGCATTCTTTGAACCAGGGTAGGATGGCATAAAGTACCACACACACACACACATTTGTTTCTAATTTTGTTAATATATACTCTTAAATTATAAAAGAATACATATTTGAAAATCAAAAATAGATTTTGCCCTGCAACTTCTGTGAGTCTTTTTTTTTTTTTTTTTTTTTTTTTTTTTTTTTTTGGTACCAGGGATCGAACTCACAACTTTGTGCCTGCCAGACAGGTGCTTAGGCTACTGAGCTAAATCCCCAGCCCTGTTTTTTGAGACAGGGTCCTCACTATGAAGTTCAGGCTGGCCTTGAACTCACTTTGTAGCCCAGGCTGGTCTCGAACTCACAACGATCCTCCTGCCTCAGCCTCCTGTGAATGTTATTTGATAGGCAATGCTAAAATAAAATAATTTCTCTGGAATTCCATATCAATTGATAATTTAGTACAATAATTTTAAAGGATGAGGGATGAAAACCTTGACTCCCATTCCAGTTCCGCAAAGGGACAGATCACAAGTGACTTCCTTGCATATGAATGATGTGCTGGAACATTTACATATGCTCATCATATGAATGTCATGCATATTAATATGAAGAATAAGCAGGTCTTTGTGTTTCGCTATTTGTGACAATTTTTCTGACAGTGTATAACACAGTAGGTAGTTCAATATAATTTATTTATTGAAATAATCATGTTTAAGTGTCACATCAAGATAAAATGGATGTGCTTTGCAAATACTTCATTTTGATGGTAAAAATCTGAAGATCAAATTTTGATGGATAGCTTTATTTCAATTCTTAAATGTTCTAAAGAAGATATTTTGACTTCAGGGGTCTCTCAATTTGGAGATAATTTCTTCTCTTTCATCAAATAGTTGATATGGGACTGATTCCTCCTTCCTTGTATTTAAAATTATGAGGTTTAAACCTCCAATATGTAACCCAATCTTAAACAAAGCAAAACAAGAAAAACAACAAATTTGCCTTTGAGAAAGTGAATCTTATTTTGGCATTCCTGTGTTTCCTCCTCACAACAAGATCCTTGGTTTCTAATTTGTTTCCCGCATTTTTTTTCCCACTACTGACTTATTGGCCTTTTCAGAAATTCCCTCATCTCAACGTTGATTAAAATCTCATATCTGAAAAACCTATGTTGTTTTTATCTCAGCATGACATATTGGCACAGGTATCTTGGGTTCCATAGTCGAGATGTTTTGCTAATTTATACTAATAGAATAAAGAGAAATGTTCTATTTTTACAAAAAATAGAAATTGAGCTATTGAGATCATGATCTTTCTGTTTTTCAACTTGCTGTCCACTAATGGTCTCAGGAAGAAACAGACCTTTTTCAGATTTGCAGGGGTGTGTGTGTGTGTGTGTGTGTGTGTGTGTGTGTGTATTTAGAGGCACTATTTCAGTTGAAGTAGACTTTGAAAATGCAAATTCAACTAGATAAAAAGTCACACTATAATCCCATGCTTTCTTCAATTTGTTATGGCTGCTTCTGTTTGTTTTATATACTTAAGACTGCAACCTCATCCACTGGGTTTTATGTATGCTATAAAATAAAAGCATGATTACACAGTAAGTGTGGTAAGAGATTTGCAAGATTATATGAGATCATTGAAAGTTGTGATGAAGAGAGAAGCAGTAGCAAAAAGAAACAGGATCAAATCTGGATCTGACGGTCACATTTGCATATGACTCATATAAAACAGAAAAGCATTTCTCATTCATTTAAAGATTAGTGAGTTCGCAATGTAACATGATTTAATCTCCTTGGAACATTTCAAATAAAGGTTTAGCTGGATTCCATAATGAAGGAAATGAGAAAAGAGTTGCACATTTATAATGAAATATTTTTATCTAGAAGTAGTATGCATCTCTTCTCTTTAAAAATTCATTGGTAAAATTGATCAAATGAATTTTTCTGACTACCAGAAGCCTTGTTAGTGGAGGGTGCCAAAGTGTGCTATGTGACACAGAAAGAAGTAGGGTTGTTAAATGAAAAGATGTAGGGTTGTAAGATAAAATACAAGTGCCCATTAAATTTGAGTTTCATAAAGGCATATTTATAGTATTACAGCAATACATAACTCATACAAAAGCGATCCTTTGCTTTCCTGAAACTCAAATTAGACAAATTGTCAAATTTAGCAACTCTACTCAGAAATATATAATACTGAATATTGATAAATAACTATATCCTCTACCTCAGTTCATAATTATGTCCATAACAACCAACTTGGTTCACTTTCTTCCTCACACACTGAAAACACTTTCCATGTGAAACAACCTAAGTGCCATCCCATTTTAGTTATCTCTGCACAGTAGAAGAGATGTCGCTTTCTCTACATCAGGTACATTTTTCTTCAAAAGTATGCAATGAAATACAGGTATCTGACGTACAAACCCCCACTACACAGTTTTGGAACAAGGATATACCAACTGTAAGAAATGCCCTGAGCTACAAAAGGAGATTGAAGTTTCTGAAACCTCACTAGACAGATATGATGGCAACAAATGCTCCTTAATTAGTCTTTGATATTGCCATTTAGAAGAAACTATAAGATCCCCTTTTTCTTCTTTGTTTTGATTTCAGTTTTTTGAGAGTTTTTATTCTCAACTATCCTCATTTGAAATGAATGGGAAGTTTGCCCTTCATAAAATTTATAACCTTGCTTGTACACATTCACATAATATACTAGGATTGTTTCAAGGCTCAATGGTATATTTTGTGTATATAAACTCGGTGTAGATGTTACATTATATGCAACACAGCATATTTTCACATTGTGTGCATGTGGGTATCACAGTACTCCAAATTGTAAGAAATGCCTTTTCTTATCAACTTGCCTACAGTAAGTTATTTCCAAGATACACATGATTATGATTTTTTGTGTGTGTTTGTTAAAAAGGACAAGCAACTCTCAAAGCAATATTGGATAAGGAAATCTAGAAAAGACAAAACACACAAAACAATTGACTTTTCCCAA
Source organism: Dasyprocta punctata (assembly GCA_004363535.1). Lineage (NCBI taxonomy): Eukaryota > Metazoa > Chordata > Mammalia > Rodentia > Dasyproctidae > Dasyprocta > Dasyprocta punctata. The sequence goes on from RJWM01015287.1 coordinate 18,899, forward strand.
TCAATTGCTCTATTGCTATAGACTTGTGTGTACATGGAGTGCATTCTAATTTATTGAGAATTTTTTTAGTTTCTTAAATCTTATAATACATTACAAAGAAAATTGTTTTGGAAATGAAATTATTTTATACCACTTTGTAAAGTATATGTTATTACATTTACACATTATGGAGGAATACATGTTAGATCTAATATACAGAAGCACAGTAATGAACAAAGATTTAAAGTTTTTGCATGTTAAACATTTACACTTCATTCTTATATGTTTGGAAATTTATAAATATTTAAAAATCATGGAGATGCAGAAAAAATTTCCTACATATCCTGGTACTTTCAGTAAAAATGAAATCTAAAAAATAGAAGAAACATGTAACTTTCCTTTTAAAAGTAGATAACAATAACAAAATTGTTTTGCAATTAACTAATTGTTTAGAACATTAACCTGCCCACCTGAGGAGAATATAAAACTTTTAGATACGACTCATTAGGATCATCATGATTTTTTGATGGAAATTGCACAACAGAGCTTAAAGGCAGTTCTTATGGGAAGAACAAATTTTACTGAATAATTTGCTAATAACTATCATGCTCCTATCAAGTGTATTCCCTCTGCAACTTAACTGTTCTTATTTGAAAGTATATTCTCAATTTTGCCCAGAACGACATTACTGCAGATGTCAGTGAAAGATATATATATATATATATATATATATATATATATGAGCAATTTTTGTGAAAATGAAATGTGTTCAAAGTAATTTAGGTGAATATTTATTGGAGTATCTCAATGAGTTTTACAATTTAAAGGTACTTCAAAGAAGCTTCAGAACAAGCATTTTACAATTGATTAAAGTATTCGTATTTTATCTTTATAGTTGCTTTCAAATTGTGCATATAATATAAACCATAATAAAGAAAGTCTTGAGAAACGCTGGTTACATTAGTTTCCTGAAATGTAACTTCCTTCTCTCACTGCCCAATTAAAATGTTAATTAGCATTAGCAAGACTTGGATATTTTACCAGCTATCATTGCAACCTAACCTATAAAGAGAAAATTACAATTCCCTTGTTTTCCCACAAGACATTTCTGTATTAATGCATTGTTGAAATAATTTCCACAAAAGATTTATCTTGGTCACTAGAACTCCTGAAATCATTTATAGTTTCTATGTTCTATAAAACTGTTATAAATAGCTAAAAGAAGACTGTCCTTTTATTATTGATAGGAGTTGGCACTATACACAGGGTCAGATTGAAATGCCATGCTAGAACCACTGATCCACCACCCCCTGCATACATATGCACACACATTCATTGCTTCAGTAGAGCAAGTAGATAGACTTGAGCAGGACTGTGGTGGGAACCCATCTTCCTCTACCTAGATGCATTTTCTATAACTCAAAGCCATGATTACCTCTCCACTACAGGGAGGAAGTAGACAGTTATTCTGATAGTTTGGTCCAAGGCATAAAATGAACACGACCCAGTAAAAGGAAAATTTTAAGATCAGGAGAAAGACCTCAGCCCCCAGCTCATGGGAGACTGGATATTGGGCCAAGAGTATCTCAGTAGGCCAGATGGAAAGTGGAAAACTGTGACTTGAATGCAGCAGCACCAACAATTCAGCCTTGAGGGAATGTGCTATAGTTCCCATTATAAGAATAAAGTAAAATTCATGATCACCAGTCAGCTTTGCAGAAAATACTAAAAGAATCCTGAAAAGACATGATGTCTGAGTCTAGGGGCATCCCTGCAGGAACCAGTAGAAGGCCAGGTACATAGAGCACGAATCCATACACAGATTCGGCATATTCGTCTCCATGCTAATCTGCTCAGAGGCAAATGCATTCATAGTAAATAAAGCAGGGAAGATCACACCCACATCCTTAAAAGTGAAGCCTAGAAATTTACAAAACTTTGACTCATGCCCTTGACCTGCTAACAGACTATGCAAGTGACAGATTCAGAGATGAGCCAAGATTTTCCTGCACTTTTATTCCCAAATACAAGAGCAATCAAATTGGTAGCTGAGAGCTAGTCCTGCCACTGGCAGGACTAACACTGGGCAAGAAAAACAATGACAACAACAATATTTTTTTATCTCGCAGCATTCAAAAAGTGTCTTCAGTGTAAATGTGACCATAACAATAAATACTAGATGTGTGTGTGTGTGTGTGTGTGTGTGTGTGTGCTTATATAGCTATTTTGTATGTTTTATGGGATTATGTGTAGCTTTCTTCAGTGTTTTACCATGTCACATTTGTTCTCCCACACCAAGGGTTGTTTCATATGATTTGCTAAATTTCTGTTTTTGTTGGTTCTTTATTTGGAATCTTTCTCCCTATGTCTTTCTGTTCTGACTTTCTATTTCGATTCCTTCCTTGTCTCTTCTTTCTATGAATCCCTTCTCACAACCTCTCAAATCAACCATACTTCCCCTATCTATTCTTATATATAAATATTAAGCTTAAAATTTATTTTGCTATTTTCTTTAGTGAGTGTGAAGGTGCAAGAATGGAGGCACATGCATTCGGATCATGGTGTATGAGTGTTAGCTGCTGTTTTTGCTTCTACAGTGTCTTATCTTGTTTTGTTAGACACACATGCATGACAACAATGGATTTTTTATTTGAATAAATTCATCTTGTGTTTACATTTTTGTTAAGCTTTGCAATATTCTCTTAGATGTTCTAATTTTACAACACTGCATTATATAAATACTATCTGTAGGCAACATAGATAACTGTGTCAAAATGCATACACTTCTTCACTCAATATTACTTCTAAAATAAATTTTCACACATCTAGTGCATAAACAAAATCTATTTGATTGTCTCATCATTCTATAGGTCAACATTGAAAATCACATCACTGAAAAAAATAAGATCATGATAAGTATACATTCATTTCTTAGCCCTCTAGGAAAGAATTCATCTTCTTGCATTTTCCAACTTCTAGAGGTTGCGTAATTCTTCTCCTTTATGGCCTTACCAGTTGCAGCCACATGACTACCTTCTTAAACTGGCTCTACTGTCTGCCTGTGGCTTTCTTCAGGAGATATCCCACATTCCTGGAATCTAAATTCCTGGAGTCTCCAGGCACTTTTGTCTTTACCATCACATCTGTATGCACTACTCTCACAGGAACATACTATCTGGCCTCTCAAGCCTTAATCTGAAATCTGGTTAGAAACTTCTATGACCCCATAGCACTTGCATTTCATATGCCGATATAATAAACTCTGTATCTCCAAGGAATCTAAGTACCTGGATGTCTGTGAATGATAAAGTAAGTCCCAGCGAAACCACTCCCTAGGCAGGTCTTCTACACCCGGCAATGCATAGGCTTTCTTCTTAAATGAAAAGTTTGTACTTTTGCACATTTTACCCTGTGATACATGAGGTCTTCCTGATTCCTGAGAAGGCTTCAAGCCGTATTCCCTAGTATCCTGTTACAAAGTATTTAGCTTATTCTTAAAGCTAATTTTTTCAGTAACTATGTTCACTTTGACCCTAACTTAACAATTGCTTACTTTCTAGAAAGACTAGAAAATTTTCAAATCTGTATCTTGATGCTAAATTTCACCAGAGCCTTACACAAAAGGAGCCAATAGTATCAATGATGCAGCCTTAATAGTCAGTTGCCCTGAAATTTTCTCTGGTCAATTAATTAGTCCATCACCTTTAAATTTAGCCTCCTACAAAGGAAATGCCCCCCAAAATACAAATTATTTGCCATATTGTAAAACGCATGCCCTATTATTCAGTTTGTGATGCAGTCCTCATTCCCAAATGGACACTCGTGAGCCTGGCCTTTAGTATACACATTCTAGTCAACATTCTGATCTTTTGTGGTCTGATCGAATCTCTCATCAATCTCTGCTTACAGCATTCTATGGCTACCCTTGTTAGCATCTTTACCCTTTCCCAAACTATACCTATGAACCAGTTCCAAAGGGTTTTAAACCATGTGATCAGGTCTAGTCTTTCCCACTTCTGACAAAAATTTTATGCATTACTCAGGTTTCTCCACCACTGGGGTAATATATTCAACATAATTTAAATGAGGAAAAGTTTATTGTGGCTCATGTTTTAGAAGCTTTGGTCCATGGTTGATTGACTTCAGGCAAAAACAGCTGTCAGTGGAAAACTACTCAGCCTGTGGTGGCCAAAAAGTAAAAAGTTAGAGAGAGAAGGAGTCAGGGACAAGAATACACCCTTCTGAGTCATGCCTCCAGTCAGCAACCTCCAGCCAGGTCCAACTCCTTTTAAGCAATTTCAGTTACAGATTCATCAGATTGGTGAGTGTAGCACCCTCATGATCCCTCCCACTTTTCAAAAGCTACACTTCTTAACAAAAATGACATTTGGGGGATATTTTAGATCCAAACATTAACAATATTTTTATTTTCATCTTATATAAGTTTAGTGACCAGATTTTCTAGTACAGAACTCCATTTTATTGTAAACTCAAATCCCATTCAGCTTTGTGCAGTGCAGTAACACAGATAACATTAATTCATAATTATTTGTGATTAAGATTTTTATTAGTCGGGAGGCTGAGGTAGGAGGAGCATTGTGAGTTTGAGGCCGACTTGGGCTACAATGTGAGAGTGAGGCTGGCCTGAGCTACACAGTGCTACCCTGCCTCAAAAAACCAGGGCTGGGAGTTTGGCTTAGTGACTTAAGTGCCTGTCTGATGGGTGTGAGGTTGTGAGTTCAATCTCCGGTGCCACAAAAAAAAAAAAAAAAGATTTTTATTAGTACTATAATTACGATTCATTTTAGTTTTACGTTATAGTGACAGATGTGTTATTAAATCTTACTAGCATTTAAATAAAATTTCTAAACAGACAAAATACCCAACATCCAAAGTTAAAGAAGTAAGCTTTACTTCAGTTCAGTCACTGAGGTGTCAGTCCATAGTAGGCTTGTTCCATGGCTGGGTGATACAGCAGAGGGATATCACTAAGGAAAAATAGTCCATGGCAAAACAGGCACAAAATACTGAAGCAGCAACAGCAACAGGCTTTTCCTCTCTCCCTTTCTATTCAATCCAGGCTGTAAACCTATTGATTGGTGTCACCCACAGACAGATTGTGTCTTTTTTTAACCTATATTTTCACACTTTAATCCAGTCACTTTCAAAATCTGCAACTTATGACCACATGAGGCTTCAGAACATCTAGATGCATGCCAATTTCTTTATTTATAGTGTCTTTGATATTATATGTTAAAAAAATATTGTCAAACACATTGTTGCTTATATTTCTCCTTATGTTATCTCAGAGTCTCATAATGATACATTTAAGTCATGTCTATGATTATTAAAAATACTACTTATCCACTGTAGTGTATTTGTCAAAAATAGTTTACTTCATTCATGTAGAGGTACTTCTGGAATGCTTGTTATGTTTTATGTATTTATTTGTTTATTTATTTGCATTCTTTCACAAATACGCCAGTGTCTTGCTCACTACAACCCTGTAACATGTCTTGAAGTTGTATAGTGTTAGTGCTCTGGACTTATTCTTTCACTTGAAAATTCTATGAACTCTTCTGTCTTTTACTTCTCCAATGAACCCCTCAGTTTTTCAATATCTGCAACTCAGTATGCTGGAAATTTGAATGAGCTTCAATTATACCTCTAAATCAAACTAGAAATTACCAAAATTTGAAAATATTGAGCCTTCTTCTATATGAACGTGGGATATCTCTCCATCTACTTAGTTCTTAGATTTATTTTTTGCAAGAGAGTTTTATATTTTTTCTCATACAAATCCTGTCACCTGTGTTATATTTATATGTAATTATTTCATTTTGGTTAATGTTAAATAGTAATTTTTAAACTCATATTGCTCTTGTTAATTGCTACATCATAGGAAAGTGAATTTTATGTATCAACATTGTACTTACAAACTTGCAATATTCTGTTGTTATTTCTAGGCATTTTGGGTTGATTCTTTAGGATTTCCACAAAAGATAGTCATATAATTTGTGAACAAAGACACTTTTTCTTCTTTTCCAATTCATACATCCTTTATTACATTTCTTGTCCTTTTGCATTACTTAGGACTTTCAGTACAATGTTGATAGCATAAATGCAGAATTTTCATGGAAATTCTTTATTGAGGAAGTTCTCCTCTATTACTAGTGAGTAGAGTTTTTTTAGCATAAATATGCATTGGATTTTCATATAATTTACAGTTAATTATGTTATAGATGTATTTGTAAAGGTAAAACTTTCAGAATCATTTCTTTAGTATTTATTTTATCACTTTGAACTAATTTAAAATAAAATTGTAGTTACTTTTGGTGGCTATTCTTTAAATGACAGTTTTAAGAAAAGTATTTTTTATTTCATATTATTAAGGTTCTTCTGTGTCACAATGTTTGCTAACGATTCTATACCCTGCTCGTTTTTAAAAGTGGAAATTCAAATTTCAAGAGTTGAAGTGACATTTTACTCTTCTCTTTTTAGAAACAATAAAAGTGTATACAAATCTTATTAGTACCAACATGGTTTTTTGTTTCGTCCCTGTTTATAAATTGCTATTACATTTCATTATACAGGACTCTCATTTTCTTGGCATATTCCTTTTCTAATTTTATGCAATTGAGGTAGAGATATTCAAGCTGCACTAAGATTGTATGTCTACAAATACTATAATCTGAAAAGGCAAATTTGATATTAATAATAAGCATAGATATATTTGAAATCTGACTATTGAAATAATTATTTCATAAATATATAGAGTATTAGAAATTCTAGAATATAATTTATGTTATCCTTACATTCTTCTGCCTCATAATTCATTTACTTTTCTAATCTAATATTTTCCCATAGATTCAATGTTTTGTTTTCTCTCACCAAGTTTTTATTTTATTCTGTGCTTTATTTCAAAAAATTGGTGCATGGAATTTCTTTTTAATTCACCAAATTTCTGTTGTAAGTTAGCTTTTCATCTCTTTTTGAAATGCTCTTATTCTTGAAATCAGCAATGCCATTCTATTTCTAACTCCAGGATTATTTGTTGACATTTGAATAGTCTTTAATAATCTATGTTACTTTCTATATTTCTTTAAAATATTTATATTTGCTAAGCATATTTTATACTATTCCAGTATTGCATTTTTCTTAGATTTTCTCTACTAATGATTTTAACAGCATGTAATGCTCTTGATTTTAATTTTTTATGTTCATGCACATACTAAAACTGTCATCAATGGTGCGTGTATATATCAAAAAAATTGATAGCTATACACTAATACTTCAAAATCTAATGTACATCATATCATTTGTTCATTCACTGTAGCATTTATAGGTAGTAAATCTTTTGCTTATAGAGAAATGAATATATGTGCCAGAACATTTTGCTGGTAAACTAAGAATGATATTCAGAGACTCTAAGGTACACTAAAAAACATTTGCAACATAGTAAATGAATAACATCACATAATTATTGAAGAACTTTGGAAAATTAAGAACTTTTTAAGATATAGAATACATAATACATAATATATTTTAATAGATTTTTTCTACGCATTTATTATATGAGCAAAATTTCAGTTTGAAAATTCTTTTCGTATTTACACTATTTTTTTCAAGTTGAAGCAATTTCTGTGTTTCAAATGATCACATCATGGTCAATACCATAATTATCCCTTTATATTTAAGCATATAAATGTATTGGATTTATAATTAACATTTTTTATACATTATGATTTCAGAAACATAAAGGAGATTAATTACATACATAAATTAACTCAGTATTAAGAAAAACTGCCACTTCAGAAGTTAACTATTGAAAACGATTCTCTCCCAGTTTAAAAAAAATATGGAATTCAATAAAAAAGGCATTATTTCAGTAAATACGAATGACTCGGTTTATGGTGCAAACAATGTTTATTATTGCTTCTGCAGCAGAGCACTCTGAGTATGTGCCTAGAAATTTAAGGCTTATGTCAGAGCAAAATTAGTAAAAAATAATAAAAACTAAATAGACACGAAGAGAACATGCAAATACATAAATTAAGAACAATTTTAAGAAAACAAATATATCCAGAATTCAAGTGTCACAAATTTCCACAAGCAAATATATTTGCATAAATTTATCATCTTTTTTTAATAAAACATGAGCTTCTGTCACATTAAGTATACCTGAAGAAAATTGTTGAATTCCATATACAGTCAAAGACATGTTTCTACACAATGAATGGTAGCTACCTATTTTGTAACCAGGTGCAAGTGAAATAGCTACCTAACAACTCACTCCAGTATCTACCTTGAGAAAATGATTTGCTATTGTGAACTCATATAAATGTCTCCTTCCTTAAGCAACATAAGTTGATTTTTTATTCTATCGTACTATGCTAGTGGGAAATATATGAGTTTCTTTCTGAGAAATATTTGCTTTTCAAATATATCTCTTCTTTTTAATTTTTTTGACTTGCTTGTTTTTGTAACCTATAATGAATATACTTACTGTGGGCTATTGTTACATACACATAATGAATCTCAATTCTTTTGACTCTCCTGCCCTCATCTTCCCATTGCCAGATTCCTTTCTAATCTACACAAAGTCTATCTCCCTGTTTAATATAATCCTCTATTTTGATGTTTAATTTATATATTCTTTGTTTTTCTTACATGAGAGAAACAAAGCAATATTAATCTTTCATTTTTCTGGTTTATTTCAGTTAACATTATGGATTCAATGTGCACTCTTTTTCCTATAAATGACTCAAATTTATGCTTCTTCATAGTTTATTAGTACTTTGAACACTATCATCAATACATACTGCAATTGATATCATTACAATATAATCAATATCTAGTATATTTATCAATTAGTTAGAAAAATTCTAAAATTCTGAAGCGGAAGTCAACAAATTCTGTATTAGACGGTAAAAATATGTGTATAATATGCATTTTCAGGATGATTATTTACTTATCAATATCTACAATGAACATTTGTTTAAAAAAAGATAAAAACTTTTAGTTGTAATTTGAGAAAAAAATATTTGTTTTTTGTTACAATGAAATTCTACATTGCCAGCCAGGCATGGTGGAGTACGCCTTTAATCCCAGCACTGGGGAGGCTGAGGTAGGTGGAGCGTTGTGAATTCAAGACCGACTTGGGCTACAACACGAGTGCAAGGCCAGCCTGAGCTACATACTGTGACCCTGCCTCAAAAAACTAGGGCTGGGAGTTTGGCTCAGTGACTTAAGCGCCTGTCTGGCAGGCATGAGGCTGCGAGTTCAATCCCTGGTGCCGCAAAAAAAAAAAAAAAAAAAAAAAAAAAAAAAAAAAAATCTACGTTGTCAATTTTAACATTATCCACACCTATATATCATTATTATTGAAATTACTTTCATCTAATGTACACCAACAGGGTTTAATTTTAAAAATAATTTATATACAATTTGACTGATCAATTTTAAGTACACAGTTTTGTTAAACTGATTAATACACTTACATTTCTGGCCATATTGGGTTGTGAAATAAAGGTACTGTTAGGCGAGAGTAACTTAGATTCCTTCTATGTATAATGCGAATGTACCAGGTGCGGCACCGGGGATTGAACTCACAACCTCACACCTGCTAGGGCAGGCGCTTAAGGCACTGAGCCAAACTCCCGGCCCTGGTTTTTTGAGGCAGGGTCGCACTATGTAGCTCAGGCCGGCCTTGCACTCGCGTTGTAGCCCAAGCCCCCCTCGAACTCACAACGCTTCGCCTACCTCAGCCTCCCGAGTGCTGGGATTAAAGGCGTGCGTCACCACGCCCGGCCGAATGTACCAGGTTTTGAGAAATAATTGTTTTGAATTTGTTATTTCCATTTGCTTGATTTTCTTTCATAAAATATTTTTATCTTTTAAAATCATTAATTACCCAATTAGTTGCTATTTGGGTGCCTGATGATAATTAGGCTTTATTCAAATGAGAGAGGATAAGACACTTGAACTTGCACTATATACTTTACCACAATACATTTTAAAAGGTAGACAAAATAATCACAGATTCTCACTTAAAATGTTATCATTAAATATAGTCCCAAAATGGATATGTATGCAAAGTTAAGGACATTTAAAAGGATAACGGTCATGAGGACCATTGGAACATAATGCTTGTCTATGTAAAGGCCATATACAATATTAACATACATTCTAGTAATCAATGTAATACAACTTCATATGCTTTCATTATAGATGGTGCCAAGTAAGTACAAATTGACAGTGGAGTGAATTCCATGTCTTATTCAGAGGATATTGTCAATCTCCAGAAATCGGCATGAAAATGTAAATGAAAAGACACATATTCATTTAGTTCTACTTACTTTCACAAACAGATAATTTCAAAAACACTTTATGAAAAATAAATGCAATACAGAAAATGTGATCAAACATAACTAGCTAGTAAGTTAAAAATTCAAATAAAATTAACAATCATAAAGGTAAAAAAAGACTAATAACGCAGAAAAGTTAAAACAATTAACTTTTAAAATAATACTTTAAAAAATGACCATGAAAGGAAAAGAAAAAATAAAATACACAAAATTGGGTAGAAAATAAGGTACATGAAGTTGAAAATAAAAACACAAAAAATGGACATAAGTTATCTCAACTATGGAAACTGGAAAGGGACAAAAATCATATAAAATGAACAATGTCATAAAAATACTTATTGTTAATTAAGTCAAAAAGAATGACATTTTGTTCTATAAACGTTGCATTAATTTAATCAGCTACCGAAAGTCTTCCTTGAAAACAAAGTTCTAGAAAATTACATTAATATTTTAATATATATAACATTATATAGTATGAACCCAAGATAGAGAACATTGAATGCATTACAATAATATAAAAATTAATTTCAATTTTAATGCATACTACAAGCAAGTATCCATGCTATGTAGCCTGCCAAGGCAGAATACATGTGTTTTTTAACTTATTTTGATAACTATTAAAATAACTTTAATGAGATCATTTATTATTTTTAAATTTCTTCTAATATACTAATTGTCTTAGTTTCTTTTTATAAAGTGCTCTCTCTTTCCTTAAAAATGAATCAATGTTTTTCTGGTTTAATTTTGAATCTGGACTTCTGCCTCTTGAGAAGCACCTTTAATTCAGTTTTTAATTTGATATGTCCTTCCATACAAAAAAGGATGAAAACATTAATTTTGTTCAAGAATGTTCACAACCTTATACTGAGTGGAGGTGTTATGGACTTCAAAGGGGGACTATTTATTAGTGCTCCTGTATTATCCTCAAGTCTCATGTACTTCAAAAATACTGTGGAGAGAATCCAATTACCAGGTGAGCCCTGGTTCACTGTGTATGGTTTCCTTGTCACCTCTGCAGACTTCGCCCACCATTAAATGTTGGGGTAATTTCTCCTTATTTGTGATTAAGTTATATCTACTACTGTTGTTGCTGTTCTTTCAAGCTTGAGAACAGTCAATGATTGTTTATATACTGGAAAGCAATGACATTTAATATTTAATTTACTTTTTTCCCATTTTTGAGGATCCATTATCATGATTATTTAAGGTGGAGATTTTCTAATAAACTTGAATTCTTTTTGGTATAAGAAATTGTTGTCATTAATGAATTTCCACATTCTAATTGAAAGTGGGAAACCATGAAATTGATTTAACTATTAAGTTAAACTTAATATTGAAGTAGAATAGGAAAGATGACTCTGGAGTTACAGAGAATAGAAGAAAATTCACGGCCATCTGTTTGATGATATTGGCCATAATCACTTCATTCCCTCATGTATATCAAGTGCAATAAAATAAAGTTATGCTGGGTAATGCACAGATGATCTTTCTTTAGATGAATGATTTTCAATTCAATAATGTGCAAAATCAACTTTCATCATAATTAGAATATAAAATATCCATTAAATTTATGCCATATAGTAGCTGCCTAAGTGACTAGGTCAAAGAAAAATATTATACATAAAGATTTTAGAAAGAAAATAAAACCCCCCATCACACAGATGCACTGTTTTGCTTACTCTGTGTGTGGACATTTAAGAAGCAGAAATATTCAAGAAGTTGAAATATTTGCCTTTGAACTCTAATAACAATTATTTGATATTTTTGAATGACTATTGAAGTTTTGTCCTTTGGAATTAAGTTTGTTATTAAGTACTTTTATTTATTAGTATATTTTTACAGTATATTCACTTATAAGTCATCTTGAGGAGTTAGCACATGTACATAACACAGCCCGTTTCATTTTATTTATTCCATTTCTACTCCCTCCCTCCCTCCCTCATCCTTCAATTATCCTTTCACTCTTCTCATTCTTATTGACAGTATTAATCTTAGCTCATATTTATGACATTTAATGTCCATATTCATTGAATTTAGAGTTCCGTACATGGCATATCTTCACTCTGCCTATTTCCCTATTCCATTCCCTTCCCCCTTCAGCTTTGGTTTGTACTTTGCGTTACTCAGATGAGAGATATCATACAGTATTCAAGTTTGTCTGTCTGATTTACCTCATTAAACTTTGTACTTCCAGGTGCATCCATTTTCCTACAAATGTCTCACATTTGTCCTTCTTTAAAGCTAGGTAGCAATCCATTGTTATGGTTTATACATTGTGTCAACTTGAGAAGTCTAGAAGCTTAATTAAGTAACTCAGCAGCTCTACACCCCACCCCAGGGGGGGGAGCCTGCATACTATAAAAGGCAAATGAGGAGGGACTGATTGCTGCTTCTTCCGAGGAGCTCCAGTCTTCACCTTCAGCTTGGACATCGTCTCCTGGCTTCTGGCACAGACTGTTCAGCTTGGTCGGACTTGCACGGGACACCGCAGTAAGCTCCAGCCCTTGGGCTGGACCCTTCCCCCTCCAGCTTACAGACACCCTCTGCACGCTCCTTTATTCAACTTTGTGGTTGACCATTGTAAGCCAATCTTGCTATTTCTTATACGATTGTATAACTTGTGTTATATCTGTTTCTCTAGTAAACCCAGACTGATACATCCATTATGTATAGATAGCACCTTTTCTTTACCCAGTTGTCTGTTGATGGGTACACAGGCTGCTTCCAGGATTTAACTATGAGAAATTGTGCTGCTATGAACGTTGGTATTCATGTACTGCTGTAGCATGATATCTTAAACTTTTTGGGGAAGATACATAGCAGGGGATTGCTGAATTACATGAAATTTCTTATTTTAGTCTTTTGAGAACTCTCCATACTGATTTCCATAATGATTGCACTGTATTAGTTTACATTCTCACTAACAGTATTAGGAGGGTTCCTTTTATACCCTGGACAGACTATCATTTGCTATATTCTGATTTCGTGATGATTACCATCACTGGTATAAGCCATGCAGTACTGTGGCTAGTAAAGTAGAAATGACCCCAAGGAAAGTATAGCATTTGATCCTCTTTTACATGTTTTGTCATCAAGTTCTTTCTCAGAGAAAAGTAAACTTGCCAAAAGCGTGCTATATTCAGTAACCATTGTTAATTGTGTTTGCTTTGATCCCAAAGTAGAACTGTGCGTCTTCGTCTCTCCATGGGTATAAAGTTTAATTTAGTGACAATGATGACTATAAGGATGTTGACTGTTGGAGCCACTAGTCTATTTTGTGCTGTACAATTATTAGTGATATATGTAAAATAGTTCAACAACATTCACATATGCCAATTACTATAGATTATTCTTTGTAATGTCCCCAATAAAATGTTTTACTATCTTCTAAAACTTAAGTCAAATCGCATATTTTGATAGTATGTAGAGTTCAATAATTATTCTATCAGCAAATTTTTTTCTCATTGGATGGCAGAAATAGAACATAAAGGAAAGTTTTTTAAAAAATAAAGTCTAGCAATATATTTTTAAAATCTCTTGAATTTTTAAATGAAATTTACATTAAATGGTAAATAAATCCTAAAAACTGTACATATTATTGGATGACAATTTGCTATTTTCCTATATGTATATACTGTGCAGTGTTTAAATCACATGATCACAGTTCCTTAAACATCTGTCATTTCTATATGATAAGATCTTTCAAACTCCTTTTTTCTAGCCTTTTAGAACATAATACATTACCGTGGTGTATAATTGCTGTACCATAGCACCAGAGGACACTTTACTCCTTCCTCTCTGTAAATCAATACTAACAAGTGCAGTTTCTGCCACCCACCCTGTATTTACCAGGCTCTAGTAACCACTACTCTAATCTCAGTGCACATAAAATTAACTTTCTTACATTTCACTAATGAGTGACATCATGAGTTACTTGTCCAGGTTACTTTTTAAATAAAACAGTGCTTGGTTTCATCCACATTGTTAAATATAACATTTCATTTTATGAATGAATAATATTCCATTGTTCATATGTACATATTTTATTGATCCCTTCATCAATTCATTGACATAATTTTTTCAATTTATTGGTTCACATGAATAGTGCTGTAATGAATCAAAGAATGAAGATACTTCTTTGGTATACTTACTTCATTTCCTTCAGGTTTACACCCACTAATTGAATTGCTGGATCTATGGTAATTCTAGTTTTAATTTCTTCAGTAACCTCTTAGCCTTTTCCATAATGGCATTACCTATTTGCATTCTTACCAAAAGCATGCAAGAGTTCTTTTCACTGCATCACTATCAGAATTTTCCTTTTTAAAAATTTTAAGATAGCCATTCTCATTGGAGAGCAGTGATATTTCATATTTGGTTTGATTTGCATTTCTCTAATGATCAGTGATTTAGAGAATCTATTCATATGCCTTTTGATTGTTTGTTGCTTTTAGCATGTTTTAGCTGTGTTATTTATTTGTTCAATTTTAGTTTTTGGAGTTATTTATATATTCTATATATCAAGCCATGTCATGAACCCATTTCTCAGACCAATGTTAAGAAGTTTTTGTTTTCCTCTAGTGGTTTTTGAATTTGAAGGTTCTGTATTTAAGTTCTTAATACATTTTGAGCTAATATTTCATAGGATATGTGATATTTCAATTTCATTTTGCTGAGTGTGCATATCCAGTTTTTTATATCAATATTTAAAGACTGTTCCAGTCCTTTATCATATTGAAATATATTTCTTTATAATAAAAATAACATCATAATGATGAATAGATGGACAAACTCATAAAACAGAATATAAAATATATAATAAGATTCAACATACAGACAGACTCACTAAAAGTGACATTTTAAGTTCTTAGGAAAGACAGAAGTAAAATTATCTTGTGTTGATAAAACTGGTAGCAATAATTTTAAAAAAAGTCAATTTATTTTCCCATTGTGCACAATAGATAACTACAGTGAAATCAGGTATTTGATGAGATAATATAAATTTTTCTATTGTTTGAGGAGAAAGTTAACTAGATATAACTCTCTCTTCAGACCTAGTAAAAGTCAATGCATGTAATAACACAGAAAGAAAATATGAACGAAAAAAAGTACATTAATATGACAAGATTTAAAATAAAATCAGTATTTTTAAATGAAATCATATGTAATAGCCCTTAAACATATTTCATAGCACAGAATAAAGAGATACAAGTAAGAGATATAAACCACAATTTAACAAGAATAATATATTTAATACTATATGTTTGTAAATATAGTGGTACCTCAGTTTACAAACTTAATTTGTTTTAACATTTGGGAGAAAATGGCTGCATTTGTATTTGTGTAAAGAAAATGGCTGTGGTTAAGTTTGTCACTCGATGCAGAGTTTTCAAAGGCAAGTGCAATTTTACTGAACACTTTTGTTTGCAAACAGAAGTATTCATGAACTGAGAAATTATGGTATTCTATGTGTGTGTGTGTGTGTATCTGTGTGTCTTTGTGTGTGTGTGTGTGGGTGTGTGTGTGTGGCTATGTGTCTGTGTATATATACACATTACTTGCATATGGAAGGAGAAAACCTAAAACGGACAAAGTAAAATGTAGATTTATTTGATTATAACTTGATTTACAAGTGCAATTTCTTGTAAACGATGTATTTTATGTTTGAAAGAGCTTTTATACTAATCCTTAAAAACTGATTTTGTTTTGTTTGGTTATATTCTCTTAAAATGAAATTTTAAAAAACTGATGGCATTAACTTTATATTGGCGTAATCACACAACAGGAAGTATAGTAAGTGTTGCTAAAACACAGTAAGGTAATTAAAACTCTTCTTTTAAACTGATTAAAAGTCTTAAAGTGATGTACTCTATGAATAAAAAATACAAAAATTTAGTATTTCATGCCAGTATATTATATAGTTTTTTAATCAAGTATCCAATGCATTGTGAAATGGTAAATGTATAAAATATGTTATTGCACATATATCCAATTCCAACATATATTTGACATTGGAAAATGATACATAAATTTGTAAGCCTCCTATAGATTTACATTTGAAATGGAGGTGTCATTCTTAATTTACAAAAAGTAAACTTCTAAAGTTTTGTTTTCTCTTTGCTTTATTTAATTACTTCAAAACTTATTCTTTGCTTAACAAATCCATAAGGCTATAATATTTTTAAAAAGAAAACTTAAACAATGAAATTGTTTTCTATTCAGCAAGTGTACCATGTAAAGTAACGAATCAATATTTTCAAAACAAGTCAATTATGGAACAAACTAAAGATTTATTCTTACATTTATACATGAAATCTACCAAATTGTTAATAAGAGAATCGTCAGTCAATGAAGTAACTGGAAAACAGATAAATAAGGAATAACACTATTAACATACTGTCACTCTTTTTACCACCAATGAAATGTTGAATCTAGTCAATGGTCATCACTGATTGCTACTATCTCAGCATACAGCACACTTCAGCATTATGTCTACATTGATAGAGGCACATAAGTCACATCTGTAAGTGTATCACAAGTCTCCAGCCAGGTGTGGTGGCACATGCCTTTAATCCCAGTACTCAGGAGGCTGAGGTAGGAGGAGTGTTGCTAGTTCGAGGCCTGCTTAGAGTACAATGCGAGCGCAAGGCTGGCCTAAGCTACATAGTGCGACCCTGCCTCGAAAAACTAGGGCTGGGAGTTTGTCTCAGTGGCGTAAGTGCCTGTCTGGCAGGCGTGAACCTGTGAGTTCGATCCCTGGTGCCGCAAAACAAACAAACAAACAAACAAACAAACACCAAGTCTCCACTGGTATGTAGATATTGAAATATACTTAAGGAATAGAAGGATATCATAAGGTAAAATACAATTAAACAGTCATTTCTAATATCTGAGTTGTAAAAATTACAAGATAAACGACTAACAATTCAAAAACTAATTTGTAAAATGAATAGTCTAAAGATTTGAAATCTTTTAACTACTTCGTAACATGTGAATCTGTTTCAATCCTAATTGGAAGAAAATAATGTAAAAGCTTTACATGAAAAATGAAGGAAATTTTAAATGTGTTTATATTAATTTAACCTTTTATTTTGAGATAATTACTGATTCACATGCAAAATATGATCAAGGGAGGTGTTACAATGAAACACACGGTGCCAGTAATTCCTCTAAAAACTTATCATTCTGGCTACTTATTGAAGCAGATACGGATAGTCCTTTTTCATTAGTGTCATTATGAGACATAATTTCTATATTTATACCACTTATTAAAATGGGCCAATATAGATTCACCAACTTTGTTCTTCTTCAGGATTATATTCATTTTTCTTTTATATTTCCATAAAATATTCTGGTTCGGCTGTCAATATCTATTAATATTTAGTTGGAATTTCACAAACGTTGTATAATACATTTTTTAAAATGACATCTTACTATTTTACCTTTGAGTTCAGTGATATGGAATATTTTTATTTTATTTATAAATACTAATTTTATTGTTTCTTCAAAGCTTTTAGTATTCTGATTGTACATAATATACATGACCTGTTTGGTACTACCTGGGTTTTTCATCAGGGGGTATTTACATTGTATTTTTATTATAAATGTCCATGTACTCATTGCTAATAAATAAGTACAATTGATTAGTGTTTTCTCTTGTATCCTCTAGCACTATTTGTTGATTATTTGTTGCATTTATTTTTTAGATATTTTGGGATTTTATACATAGATTTACATGTGGTCTGGCAATAGGAAGAGTTTCATTTTTTTCTCTTGTATTTTACATGACTTTGATTTATTTTTGGTATTTAAAGATTTGGCTAGAACTACTATTATGTTGAATGAGAGTTGTGAGAAGAAATATGCTTGCCATTTTCCTAAGACAAGGGATAGAATAAAATCATTCAGTATTTTTGGTGTTAAGTAAAATGTTAGCTCTAATGTTGTGTTTTAGGTGGTTTAATTTTTTTTTCCAAATCTAGAAGATACTGCTCCATTAGTTTTTTTTTAATTTTATCCTATGTAGATATTCAGTTTCACTAGATTTTTTTCCTATATAGACTGAAATAATCATAATTCTGGGTTTTAGTCTAATAATATTGTTAACAACATTGATTTTCAAACCTTTAAACAGCATTGTATCAATAGAATAAATGCCATTTGGAAATAGTAGGAAAATGTATATTAATTCTACAGTTTGTCATATATTTAGGGAGGTAGTTTGCATATGTTCAGGAGGAATTGTGGGCTGTAATTTTAAATTGCGTTACTGAACTTCAATACCAATGTAGTTTAGGTTTTATAAAATGAATCGGCAGTGCTCTTTTTAAAATTGTGTAATAATAACAATAAATACATTTTGTTATTTTATGAATAATCATATTTCAGTAATATTAAAAGTAACACTTATAGAGTATATGCTGGAGGGTTTTACATAATTGGATTTTTTTAAACAGTAATTTAAATTAAGAGATGTACGGAAAGATGATTGTGACTTAAGGTTTGTTATTAATTTAAACAGATAATAATTCTTCCTATCTCTCCATTTCTGAGTGGGTTTAATTTTTGTCTTAATGAAATTTTATTCTACTACTCCTGTATTTTATATCATTATTCTATTAGATCATTTTGTGTGTTATTGGTTAATATTATTGGTGAGTGAGTGGAGAATTACATCAGCTATACGTTTGTTTAAAATGAAAGGCCATATCTAAAGTAAGTTTTCACTTTAATCTCGTTCTTCATATTCTCTTTAAGATACACTGAAAACAGTTATAGGAGAAAAAGCCACATGGTTTCTGTCGTTTTTGTTGTATTTTTCTAAAATGCCATTTAATTTCTTCTCGTTTGCTGTCATTCTCTTTGAACAAGAATAAACATGACAGATTCATGTTTGGAGGACATAGGAAAATAACTTGTCACTCACTCCCCAAATCTGTCTTGTGTTTCAGATCACAGATGTGGAAGATTGTTTAGCTGATGAAATATTTTAATTTTATTTTGCTGTTTTGTATTTTTGAAATACCAATTCTTAAGTAGAATTATTCAAGTTACATTTGTATGAATGAAAATATTTATCTAAGTCATATTATACACATCTCAAATTTGTTTTTCCAAATATGTTTAACAAATTTCCTCATGACTTTTAAACTGATAAAAGGAATTATCATTAAAGAGAAGTTGAGTTAAACTCATTGGGTTGTAGTTATACCTCTGATGAGCTTAGTGTATTTGCAGCAATATTTAAACTAGTATTTCTTTACTTATCCCATTCTACCTATATATAACAAAGTAGTTATAATAATGAAATACATTATACTGGAGAATAGACAAATAAATTCACTTTAAATGAGAAGACTTACTGACATAAGTATATAAAATAAGGTTTTGAAAACCATTAGAACAAATAAATAGGTTAATAAGTACTTTTAGTGTGTCACAATGTTTAGATGTTGAAGCTACTTTGAATTATCTGCCTGAACATATCTAACAAATAGTTCCTTCTGCTTTAAACAGAGAGATTCAAAATGAATATGCCATGAATCTGGTAAACGTATGTGAAATGGGGAAAAATTGAATTTTCTGAAAATGGATCAATTGGTATATGTACTGTCAAAGTGAGCATTTAAATGGATCAACTGATTCTGAAATTAAATGTTGGCTAAGGATTTAGTCCTCTGCAGATATGTTAATGCATTCACCTAACAAACATTATTTGTTTTGTGTAATGACTAATACAGAAAATTAGAAATAGAATATAAAATGGAAAGAATGCTGATATATTTAATAGGCTTTCCAATATTAAAAGTATAAAAAAATTAAATTTTTGCTTAGCTTGAAATCCATGCTAGGTTTATGAAATCAAAATTTTCATTAGCATTACAAATTTTTCTAATACATAAAACAAAAACTATTAAAATATGACTATCTTTCATATATAGAAAAGTATTAATGTGTTCAGTGGTAAAATGTTTACAGTATTTTTGATAGATTCAAAAAATGCATCACCTATTATCTATTAAATCTTTCATTGCTAAAGTGATTACAATATATTAAAATACCTCTGTTGTATATTTGTGTGGCAGTGAAAATATTAATAATGTTTTATATGGTTATATTCATTATTATTAAATTATTTGAAACTCCCAAAGTATTACTAAACTTTTCTATTACCAAGACAGGATATTGAAAAATCATCATTTAAAGTAGGAGTAATTTAATTTGGCTTATTGTTTCATGGCATTCAGTCCATGGTCAACTCACTCCAAGGAAGAAACATCATGGTATAGGATATGGCAAAGATATTTAATTTCTGGTAGTTAGTAACTAGAGAAAAACAACAGAGGCAGAGAGAAAAAGGTCAGTGGCCGTTTATATTACCCAAATTTACACTTCCATGACCCTCTCAGAAGTATGACTTTCTTATCTTTTGGGTATCTTTTACTGGAGTGAAGTTGATATGACATGAATAATGAATGCAATTCATCTCTTGTCAGCTTGACAACCTTGACTCATCTCCTTGACCTTCACTTGAAGACAGGTTTGTATTTTCACCAGACATGACCATAATATACTGTGCACAACTGGAAATGCACTAATTTCCTCACAAGGGTCTCAGGAGTTCAGCCTTTTTCAAAAATGAAAGATTCTTCTTACACTTAAGGTAAACTCTATTGTAATATAAAAAGACACGTTGCATAATCCTAAGGTAAAAAGACACAAGGTAAATATTCTTCTTCCAAAAGGAAGATATATGGAAATATAAGTGATGGACTACAGCAAGCTTGAAACCCATTAACTGCTATGGCCTCAGTCTAGATTCTGTGCACATGGTAGAGGAATGTGATTTCTATAAGGCTTGCATGACCTCCTTCCATGACTTTGCTGGCTGTAGCTCACATGGCCCTTCTTTGTGGTTTCTCTTATCAGTTTACCCAGCAAAAATTCCACTTCTGTGGCATCTCCAATACCTTGCGGTCCCCAGTGCAACTTTGACTTCTTTCCAACAGCTACAGGCATAGTTGTTTCAGAGAAACTGTGCTTGCCCTCCCACTTCTTCCTAAGACATCTGGGTACAAACTATCCCAGTATCATGACTCTAATTTTCACCCCCCCCATTAAAACAAAATGAAACAGAAACCAACCAAATAAAATACGTTAAGCAGATGTTTCCAAAGTCTGGCAGCAGTTCCTGTAGTAGCTGGGCTCCTCTGCGTCACAGCTTCCGTGGCTTCTGAGTGCCTGAAAGAGTGAGTGTGGGGAAATGAACCCCAGGGAAACAATTCCCTCGGTAGCTCTTTTTGAGTGTGAAACATTTACACTTTTTCACCTTTTTGCCTCCCATGGATATGATGTTGCTGATTCTTAATATGCCCTGAAGACATCATTTTTCTTGTCTAGGTTCAAAGTATTTGGTATCTTTTTAACTCCTCCTATCTAATCTCTAGTCCCTGTAAAAACCATACTTCCTCTGTCCTCAACTTTAGTTTTCTTCATGCCAAAATTTAAGTTTTTCAAATTTTTCTGCTTTGCTTTTTACTTCTGATTCTATAAATCTAGCTAAAAGCAGCCAGCAGGTCTTACACAACAGTCTAAATAGTGAAGTGCTCTTTAATATCTTTGATTAATCTATCATCCTTAATCTCAGTCTGCTACAAAGAATAGTGTAGACAAATTATTTTCCAGAATGTGAAGTATATTCTCTCTATTCTACTTCCCAATAGATTCCTCCACTCCAATTGAAACATCATAACTTTGGCTCTTACTATCCACATTCCTATCAGCTTTCTGACCCTCTAAATTATGACCAAAACCACCCATCAGGCACTGTTTACAGCATTCTAAGGTTTCTCTAGCTAACTTTCCCAACACCTCCCAAAAGTCTGTTCCAAATGCAATTAACACAGTTCAGGTATACTCAATAAATTCCCGACTTTCACTACTGATTTCCTCTAGTTGTTAGCGCTCCCATTGCTAAGACAGAATTCCTGGCACCCACAATTTAAAGGATGTGAGACATAATTTGACTCACATTTTCAGAATGCTCAGTCCACTGTTGGCTAACCTCGTGATGAAACAATGAGGCATAAAGATGTTTAGTTAATGGTAACCAGAAAACAGATCAAGGAAACAGAAACAGGAAGAGAGGAAGGACCACGTATGCCTCTATGGCACACTCAGATACATCAAGAAATGTTCTTTACTAATTTTAAGCCTTTTTATATTCAATAAACTTGACATATCAAGAATAATAGTTCCACTCTAGTTCTGTGTGTAAGGCATCAACTCTAATATACTTCCATATAAGTTAACTAACTACAGTTATGTGCTACATAAGAATGTTTTGGTCAAGAATGGGTTACCTATTCCATGATGCTCCTATATAATTAATAATTGAGCAAAGAATGTATATTTACTGGCGATGTCATAACTTCAAAAAATAATACATTGCTCAAAATTTGTGACAGTTAGTGTGAGCCTATCTACTGCCCTACCAGTTGTCTAATAATGTAGCACATATAATTATGTAGTGCATGATCATAAGCAGCTATGTGGATGATTTATTATTTTTTACTATATTTTAGTAAGTATTAATAAGCTTACTGTTTCTATGTATTATAGTGTTAATTGAAAAAATAGTTTCTCATAGGTCCTACAGAAGGTGTTGTAAAAGAAGGCAGCATTTCCATAGGATAGCTCTGTGTGTGATTTTTGCCTGCTGGAAGTTCATAAAGTGGGATAAGATATGGAAATGGAAGACAGAAAATACATATGTTGATGATTCTGAACCTGTGTAGATCAAGTCCTGATCCTGTGCAGACCTGGTTGCTGTGTATTTGTGAATTAGTTTTCAGTCAAAAAGTTTAAAAGCAAAATAAAATATTTAAAAATAAAAATATGCTTGTATAATATTGTCTGTGCTGCCAAAGTGAGCATGTTTGTATAATAAAGACAGAAAATAATATTTTGCACAACACTAAAATGCATACTTTAAGTGTTATTACAAGAGTTCAAAATTAAAAATATGTTTATGAAGTTAGGTCTTGAGTTGACTAACCTTAGATATTAAGTATGAGGGGAAATTTTGTAAACTTACTGTAGCATAATTGTGTGTTCATAAAGTTTCAGTAACATAAATAACTACCTAAACCTTCACATTCACTAACAACTCAGTAAATCACTCTGAGAAGATTCCATTCCTCCAAGCTCCATACGAGATAAGTGCTTGATACAGAGCTCCATTTCTAATATTTCACTGTGTATTTTGACTGAATCTTTTCTTTTCAAGGTATGTTTACATACACAAATGCTTACTATGGCATTACAATTAATTTCAGTACCTAGGAGAGAAACATGCTCTGCAGATTTACTACCTTAGAGCAAAAGGATACGCCACATAGCTTTGATTTGTTGTAGACAATAACATTCAGGTTTGGGTGCATACACTCTAATGTTGACACAATGACATAATTGGCAATGAAACATTTTCAAAATGTATCTTGTCATTAAGCAATGTGTGATTGTATTCTCACTTTGACCCTTCAATATAGAAACTGAAGTAATCTTCAAAATCTAGGTCATAGCCTATTATGTCCATGCTCACTGCTTTGATGCCTCTCCAATTCTCTGAAAATGAAGTCCAAAGTGATTATAATGGCAGGCACATTCCTACATGACCCAATACTCTTTGTGAGATTGGAAAATGGATCAAGGGCTTTAGAAATCAATTTGACAGTTTTTTAGAATGCTGAACCTACAGCTGCCATATGTCCCAGCAGTTCCACAATTCATAAGAAATGAAAGTATGTTCAAAATATTTATAGAATCTTTACCTTTAGTCGTGAAAACCAGAGTACAAAACAGGCATCCTTTAAGCAGTCAATGGATAAACAACTATAGTACACTCACTATAATAGAATACTAATCAGCAATGTCAAAAGAACAAGCTATTGTTTCATACAGCATGGATGAAACATGAAGTGGTTTGCTTGAGAGATCTCAGATCTCAAACAATAATGATTTGATTTATACGATATTCTGTAAAGGGAACTATATGTATATAGATTGATGATAGATAATATGTCTATCTGTCTATATCTGTATATATCTATATTATTAATTGTAAGCATTTTTAATTTATGGGTAAAAATTAGTATAAGTGTGTAAAAGCAAAGTTTTGCTGCCAAACATACATGCTACACAGTTCTACACTTGTAGTGGTGCATACATGACTATGCTCTTTTCTAATCCCATAGAGCTTTGCATTACAGAAAGTGAATTTTAACTAATGAAAGATTAAAGAGAAACTGACCAGGATGTATAATGCTCAAGGTGGAATCTGTAAGTGATAAATGACTGCAAATGTACTAAAAATAATGTGAATGTCAGCTTTTATAAATATTCTGGGGAGAAACAAGATGACCACAGTGAGTTTGCAAAGGTAGATTTTACAGAATACTGCATGTTGAAGACAGCAAAAAGTATAGAAATGATGCACTCTGAAGACAAGATTTTTTTGTTTGTTTGTTTGTCTTTTTTGGAGTGAGGGTTAGCAATTCTAAAAATAGTTTATATATGTGATAGAACAAGTATATGTGAATAAGTATATGTGAACAAATATATAAATAGGTTCTTGCAAGTGTCTCATGTGAGAGAGCAAAAATAATATTATAAACAGGGAAAGGGGAATAGATAGAACTAGTTTTAAAGAGCTTGATTGGAGGTTGATGTATAAAATAGTTACACATATAATTAAGTTCTGGTTAAATATAAATAATTATATTCAGATGATACGATTAATAATTTTATCATTACTAAGCACATATATTTATATTCAATATTAATTTTCTAATCATATCTGTTTAAAAAGACTAAAAGAAAGAATATGACCTCAGTAATCTGTATGCCTTATGCCAAGATGTTGTTTTCTGAATACATTTCTCCATAAAGGTAGCATTAAGATTCCCCGGAAAAGTGAATACTTCTAAGACAGCAGTGCTGATAATTTAAAATGAGCCTAAAACATCTTGCACTTCCAGAAAGCAAAACTGGCAAACAAAAATGAGCCAAGTAAAATACACACAGAGGCAAGTTAAACAGACAAAGATAGAACAACTACACAGTAAATAAAAAGATAATAATTGGATTATACTTTAATAAATAAAGTGAATACGCTTTATTCTGTGATGGTACATCATCAGTGGACAGAAAGAACAACTCTCCCTTTCAGAATAATTTCTATTTAAAATATGGATGAAATGAGTAAAATAGAAAGCCACTGTTAGAATGTCGTAGTAATTTTACAAAGAAAAAAGAACATCAAAGTAATAATTACCAAAGGAAAAATTCACCAAGGTTAGTCAAAATAATTGGCTTACAGTTAAGAAACAGATTTTTAAAGTTGTAACACACACTATTTTGACAAATTTGAAGTTCTTTTACCTTTATAAAGGTATAAATTACTTTATAAACTATGTTTCATCTCATTGTTTTATTTACCATTTAATGATACTATTTTAAATCAAAACCTATAGCATGAGAATCAACTAAATAGTAACCATCGAGTATACATAATTTAAATGTGGATGATTTTATCTGTGAACTATAATGGCATATAACTTAATAACACATATACATATGGAGAAGTAAATGTATAGCTAATCTCTGAAATCATTACATGAGAAGTTCCAAATGTCGCCATTTGTCATATTTTATCAATTCTGAAAAATTTGCCTTGAAGCAGTTAGCTAATTCTTATTTAAAAGAATTACAGAAATAACTGAATTATCTATACCATACTACTTTTTGCTTTTTGAGGTTCCACTTCCAATTTTCTTCCTCCTTTGTTCTTGTTTTATTGGCAGTTTTTACAAAGCTACAATATTGCTTTGTTAGATTGTTTTGCTTCTGTTATGCTGTTCATTGTCCATGCTTTGGTCACCTTTGTAAGTACTCAAGAGATCACATGTAATCTTCACTTATTTAAATTCATTATAAAATATCCCTGCATTTATTTCCCTAATAAAGCCAAAAACATACATTGAAATCTATTCATTTCCTTCTCACTTATTTCATTATTCTAATATTGCAGTGTAATTACATTTCTATATTTCACTACTACCAAATATTACTACTTAATACTTGCCAAAGAGTCATTATATTTACCTAAAATTTAACTTTATGATGAACTTTATTCTGTCTCATGTGTCATTTTTATCTCCAGGCAAGCAGAAGGAAAGTTAAAGCATCTCCTTCCTAAGAGAGATAACATCACTTGGAGCCATCATGCCAGAAGATAAGATCACATGTTCAAGAATCTAAACCTACACACATACTCCATAAAACCAACACTACTGGCCAGATAACAGAAAAAAAGCATTCAAGATAATTTTAAGGATATCATTGAGGAAATAGAGAACAAAATAAGCAAAAAAAAAAAAAAATGAAAGCAAGGAGTGTCTCAATGGAGATCTGAAACATAAAAAGAGCTCATATTAAACATTTAGAAAAGTCAAATATCATATCTGATACTAACATTCATATCGAGGCCTAGCAGCAGGCAGAATTGAAAGGGCAGAAGGCAGGTCAGGAAAATGGGTCATTTTAATAGCCGACATCTACATAAAATACAGGAAGCACTGATAATTTAAAATACAGAAAACATTAGAATCCTGAAGAATAAGGTTAAAATATCTAACATTCATATAATGGGAGTGTCA
This sequence comes from Dasyprocta punctata, assembly GCA_004363535.1. Classification (NCBI taxonomy): domain Eukaryota; kingdom Metazoa; phylum Chordata; class Mammalia; order Rodentia; family Dasyproctidae; genus Dasyprocta; species Dasyprocta punctata. The sequence goes on from RJWM01015287.1 coordinate 45,963, forward strand.
GAGTGCAGCGAGGGAAGAATCCCAGTTTCTCGCCATTCAAACAGAGACCAGGCCACGTAACGCTGAATCAATCACAGCTTCTTTGCCTCTTATCCTCCAGTACCATCAATTAAAAGCCCATCTATTTTCTTCACTAGAGTGCTGTTACACTGCTTTCCGCAAACTTTTTAATCAAATATATGTTGCCCCACTTACTGCTACCTCTGCAGGAAAAGGAAGCACGCTTCGGTCAGAGAGCTCCAGTTCTCGTCAAGTATTCCGCTGTTTCAGTTCTCACCCGATGGCAGCCCCCTCTGGAATAATCTGAATTTTCATCTGCCTATTATTTTTTTCTGTTGCTGCCACAACAAATTACTACAAATTTCTCAGCTTAAAGGAACACATAGTTATTATCCTACAGTTCCACAAGGCAGAAATCCCACTCTGTTCTCACCAGGCTAAAATCAATGTATCCACAGAGCTGAGTTCCTTTCTAGAGGCTAAAATGAGAGAATCAGATTATTAGCTTTCTGGTTTCTAGAGACCACTTAAATTTCTTAACCTGCACACCTTTACCCTCTCTTCAGAGATAGTAACATACTATTGCTTTTGGCTTTTCTTCCTTTTTCACATTTTTTTTTCTTCCGCCTTATCCACGGAAAGTTCTTTGCTTGTAAAGATTCAGTGATTTGATTTCGGCTCACTTAGACCATCTATGTCTCCTTTGTCAGGGTCAGCTTGATGTTTAACCTTAACTGTATCTGGCACCTTAGCTCTTTTTACAGTTTGTGAAGATTATAACTCTTTCTAATGAATATTCCCAGAAATATCAGACACCTGCAGGGTTAAAGTCTAGAAACGTCAACTGACCTGAATTTTCCTGTTGGGGGTTTAACTCTGCATTTCTCTATTGTCTCCAACTGTTTCATTTCTTTATGTCAAATATTAGCTTTGGAATTATTGGTCATTAGATAGTCAGTCAGTCCTAGAAATTGAAATACTCTTTTAGCATTTTTTTTCCAATGGAAAACTGCATGTAACAAAAATTTATAGCATAGCAATTGAAGACAATGGAAACAATAGAAAGCTCAATGACCTTAGTAAGTAAATTGTCTAATTTTGTGCATTTAGGTAAAAACATTGTGCACAGTTCTGTTGGTGTTTGGACCACAGCATTTCATTTTATATAAAGAATTCAGTTCAATCTTTGCTCATATAAAGGGTTCAGAAAACAAAAGTATCTTGTAAGTTATTATGTATTCCACAAAATTAAAAAAACATTCACTGCTCAAAAGTTATTTTGTCATTTATAAAATCCCTTGAAATAGTTTCTTTTCATTTTAAGTATTCCATAATCGGTCAATCCTAACTGGAAATTAGATTAATTTCTTATTGTTTATTTAACTGAAATATGACTAATTGTAAAAACAGTATTTTAATTAAAATTTGCTTTTAAAGTTTTAAGTTTTTGTGATATATAATTTCTTGTGATATACATATATATATGTAGTTATTTTGATAATACCTTCTAGTGAAATTTAGAAAACTAAAGGGTAAGAGCTATGCAGAGTTTAAATCAATAATCTTACCTTCCAGAAAAGCACAAACATTATTGAATTGTTCAGATAATGGCCCATCTCTATGTTTCATTTTCAGAATTCATATGTTATAAATCTCTTTTGGAATTCTGTAATTATTTCTGTAAATTTGCAAGATGTTCAAAAGTCATCCAAAGGCTACCATTATATTCTTAATATGTTTTTCATTACTGAAGGTTGGACCATTGTGGTGGAAATATGTCTCTTGGATATTTTGAATAAATGCTGAAAAATTCAATTGTCTCTCATTGTTTCCTGATATTATTATTCTCATTAGGTCCTGATATTATAATTGTAGATCTCTGAATGCACTTTTGAAAGGGAAAATGAAGGGAGGCTAACCATTATCTTTTTCCTTTTTAAAAATTTTTTGCATTACTCTTCTCTACTTTTAACTAATAAATAATATTGAAATTTACATACTAATGGAGCATAGTATATGATATTTTGAAGCATATAAATGTAATATTTATGTCGGGCAAATAGTTGGATGTCCTCAAACATTTCTCATTTCTTTATGGGAAAATCTTTCAAAATCATTCTTTCTAGTCTTTTGAGATACACAGATACATTATCATAATGTACATGGAGACTACTGTGTAATAACACAA
>RJWM01015288.1:0-48192 GCA_004363535.1 Dasyprocta punctata
TAAAGGCATCAGCCACTTTGTTGAGAGCTGAGTGGAACAGAAACACAAAGAAGGGCACATTATCTCTCTCTTCTGGAGCTGGGTTGTCCATCTTCTGTTTTCAGACTGCAAAGCTCCTGGTTCTTTGGCCAACGCCACTGACCCCCTTGGCTCTCAGGCCTTCAGACTCATACAGGACTCACTCCATGGGCTCCCCTGGGTCTCTGAGCCATTGGACTCAGACTGGAGCTACCCCACTGACTTTCCTGGGCCTCCAGCTTGCAGATGGCAGATGGTGGAACCTCATGTCCTCTATAAACATGTGTGCCAATCTGTCAGAATCAATCTCTTTTTATGTATCTCCTATTGGTTCTATTTCTAGGATGAATGTTGACTAATATACATGTGTACTGGGCTATGCCACAACCCCATGCCAGCAGGGGATTCAGGCAGGGTGACAGCAGGAGCGTGGCCTAGAATGTGGGTGAAGATGTGGGGAGGCGAGGGCGGTAGGCATCTGGAGCATGATGGGGAAGCAATCAGACTGAGAACCTGACTGTGTTGGCAAAGGGAATCAGGCCACTGGCCAGAGCCAGGACCAGGAAGGCCATGTTCACCCACCGGCTCAGCCAAGGCTCTTTATTATTACTATTTTTATTATTATTGTTTTAAAGAGAAAAAAATGAAAATAACAAAGTTTTGAAAACAGTTTCAAAACAAGTTAGTAAGACAGTTACAATAATTAATACATTGCATATTGTTGTCTTTGTAGTATTCAGAGTACAAGATATAGGCATGATATCTTGTGCAACTAATATTAGCACAAACTTTTCAATGAACTAAGAGAAACTAGCTGTACAACTATCTTAATTATCTTGTGTATAAATATATTTTTCCCTTTCTTCCTTTCTCCTTTCCCCCATCACAGTTTGCCTTTTCTTTTGAACAGTTTCTTCCCAATTCACAATATCTATTGTACATTTTGGAGATCCAAAACTTGTTCAGTTTCTCACACTAGTGAGACAATACAATGTTTACATATGGGTTTGATTTATTTCATTTATGAGTATGGTCTCTAGTTGCATCTCTTTGCCTATAAAGGTATCCAGTTTATCCTTCTGTACGGCTGAGTAGTGTAGATATATATATATATATATATATATATATATATATATATATATGGCCACATCTTGTTTATTCATTCCTCAGTTTTGGGAGTATGGCCATTTTTACTATGTTAGTTCTTCCTATTCAAAAGCAAGGAGTATCTTTCCATTTTCTAATACCCTCTTTGATCTCCTTTTTTAGGGTACTGTAATTTTCACTGTACAGTCTTTTACATCCTTTGTTAGATTGATTCCTAAGTATTTCATTTTTTTATATGCTGTTGTTAAGGGTGCGGTTTTTCTAATTTCCCTCTATGTGAGTTTTTTGTTTGTGTACAGGAATGCTATTGATTTTTGAGTATTGACTTTGTATTCCACTATACAACTGAATTTGGATATTAAATCTACAAGTTTTTTAGTGGAGTTTTTGGGGTCTTCTATATAGAGTATCGTGTCATCTGCAAATAATGATAATTTAACATCTTCCTTTCCTATCTTTATGCCTTTTATTTTTTCATCTTGTCTAATCGCTCTGGCTAATGTTTCCAGAACTATATTGAACAGGAGTGGTGATAGTGGACATCCTTGTCTTGTTCCTGATTTTAGAGTGAAAGCTTTTACTTTTTGACCATTTAATATGATGTTAGCTGTTGGTTCATGGTTGATGGCTTTTATAAGATTGGGGGAAAACCATCTATTCCAATTTTCTGTAGGGTTTTTATCTTGAATGGGTATTGGACTTTGTCAAATGCTTTTCTGCATCTTTTGAGATGATAATGTGATTTTTGTCTTTGGTTTTGTTAATATAGTGTATTACATTTATTGAATTGCATATGTCGAACCGTCCCTACATCCTTCAGATGAACCCTACTTGGTCATGATGCATAACCTTCTTGATGATTTGCTGCATTCTTTTTGCCAGTATCTTAATTAAGGATTTTTGCACTGATGTTCATTTGGGAGATTGGCCTGTAATTTTCTTTTTTGGTGGCATTCTTCTCTGGTTTTGGAATCAGGGTAATACTTGCTTCTCAGGAATGATTTAGGAAGCTGCTTCCCTTTCAATTTCTTTAAAGAAATTCAGCATTAGTGGCATTAGTTCTTCTCTAAATTTCTTGTAGAATGCAACACTGAATCTGTCAGAGCCCGGTCTTTTCTTTGTTGGTAAATTTGTAATTACATATTGAGTTTCACTGGCTGATATCAGGTTATTAGAATTTTTGTATTTTCTTGATTTAGTTTTGGCAATTTGATTGTGTCTAGGAATCTGTCCATTTCTTCTGTGTTTTCCATCTTATTAGAACATAGGTTCTCATAGTAGGTATTGATGATCTCCTGAATTTCTGTGGGATCCTGTGATTTCCCCCTTTTCATTCTGAATTGCTTAAATTTGTGTTTTTTGTTTCTTTTTGATGAGGTTGACTAATGGTTTATCAACTTTGTTTATTCTTTCAAAGAGCCAACTTTTTGATTCATTGATTCTTTGTATTTTTTTTTAGTCTCTATTGCCTTAATTTCTGCTCTTATCTTTATAGTTTTTTTCCTCATATGAGCTTTGAGTTTGATTTGTTTTCCTTTTTATAGAAGTTTGAGGTTCAACATTAGGTTGTTTATTTGAGCTCATTCTGTTTTCCTAATGTGTGAGTTTGTCACTATAAATTTCCCTCATATGGTTGCTTCCATTGCATACCATAAGTTTCTGTATATTTTATTGGTATTGTCATTTAATTGTATATACTGTTTAATTTGTCTTAATTTCCTCTGTGGCCCATTGATTGTTCAGAAGAGTGTTGTTTAATTTCCATGTGTTAATATAATTTTTGTAATTTCCTTTGTTGTTGATTTCCAGTTTAATTGTGCTATGGTCAAATAGTATGCCTCTACATTTATTTAAACATATTTTGTCAACTAATATATGGTCTGTTTTGGAGAATGTCCCATGTGCAGTTGAGTAGAATGTGTATTCTGATATTTTCAGGTGGAACGCTCTGTAAACATCTACTAAGTCCATTTGTTCACAGGTTTGGCTTTATCAGCCAAAGATCTTAAGGGGTGGAATTGGATATACCATTTATTGACTTGCTGTTGGTCCAATATTTATTGTTTTACATTTTTGTGCTGGAGTTTCCACTGTCTTCCCTCACTCCTTAGAGGAGACTAGACTAGGCTTTTGTGGGTAATAAAACATGTTCTCCAAGGCTTTTCAGCAAGTACTGGCATTACGTGTTTCAGTGCCCAGTCACTTACATGGCCCTTTGATTTTTGTACTGATTAGTTAGTCTGTGCACAAGCAAGGCAAGAGCTGTTGTCGTGCTTCTGAGATGCAGGCTAACGTGCTCATGGTGACCCAGCTGCGAGGCTGTGAGAGAAATTTCATTCCTGTAGCAGGGTAGCAGAGGGGAGGTCTACTGGACCCTGAAGGTACTGGTCCTCTGCTGTATTAGTTAGCACTATTCTAAGAGTGTCCTGGTCTGGCCCTCTGGGGACAGGAAGCCAGCACCTGGATACAGATCTCCTTTGTATGAGCACAAGTCTTCCATGACCCTACTGCAACTGGGCAGACTTTCTTTTTTCCTTTTTCTTTTGTTTGGGGAAGAGTAGTTTTGTGATATAGGGTCTCACTGTGTGGTTCAGACTGGCTCTGAACTCACTATGTAACCCAGGCTGGCCTCAAACTCATAACCCAAGCAATCCTTCTGCCTCAGCCTCCTGAGTGCTGAGATTATAGGAGTGTGCCACCATGCTCAGTCTAACCAGACTTTTTTTTTTTATTTAAGAGAAAGAAAAAAAAAGACATATATAAGAAAGACAAAAAGCAAAAGAGACAAACAAACAACTAGAGTAAATGCACAACAGTAACATTATAGGTTTACAAAACAGGATGATAGAAACTTGACAATGGTTGCAATACTGCGTATCGTTATCTTCAAAATGTTTGTTTACATTAACAGAAATAGACATCTAAAATTGATCTAATCATATGAATATTAACTGTTCTTTCTCAATAACTAATACATTCAGCAGTATGTTCATTTTAGTTATCTTACATATACATATATACAGATTTATATCTTTTCCTTTTCCCTTCCCTCTTTCCCCCTTTTCCCTTCCCAATTACTTTTGCTCTTTGAGCAGTTTTTTTCCCTTACATAATAATTATTGTAGATTTTGGATCATATATACTTTTTCAGTTTCTTACACTAGGGAGACAATACGGTATTTACACATGTGGGTTTGATTTATCTCACTTATGAGTATGGTCTCAAGTCATGTCCATTTACTTATAAAAGTCTCAACGCAATCTTTCTTAATAGCTGAGTAGTACTTCATTGTATGAAAATACCACATCTTTTTTATCCATTCTTTGATTAATGGGCACTTGGGTTGTTTCCAAAATCTAACCAGACTGTCTAATAGAGCTCTCTTTCCAAAGAGATTTCAAAGTCCTAGTTCTTTCGTGTGGTTTTAGGGATGGCAATGTCCGGATAGAACCTCAGACTTTGGCTGGTGCCTGAGTAGTCCTGGCCATGGTGTCTGGCATGTATGAAGCAGGGTAACTCAGTGATGTGGGCCTCAGCTCAGGATCAAATAAGACAGGTCTGAAGTCCATCTAAACCTCTTAAAGCCTGGACAAGTAGTCAACTCTTGGTAAAGTTTATATTTTTATAGTCTGCTGAGATTTCAAATTGTGTGACTGGGGATGTTGAAAGCACATGTTATTCCTTGTGTTAATATGATGAAAGCAGTAATAATAAAGTGTGGCCTCCCTGAGGGTATGACTTGGGCTGGGCTTCCTGTTTTCCCTGACTCAGGCAAGGTGGCCTGCTCTTTGGCCCTGTCAGGTTCAGCTCTGGCAGGATTCCAATGCCCTTCCAGTTCTGATACCCTGGCTCAGAGCCTTCTGCTTGTTGCTTCCCAGGGATAGTCACAAGCCAGGGAGCACCTCCAAGCCTTCAATGGCAATGCCAAGCAGACGCCAGCTCCTTCCAGGCCAGGGCCTGTCCTGTGGATGGGGAGACTCAGGATCTCACAGGTGGCCTGAGGGCTCCTTAACAGGGAGGAGATGTGCTTGGGTAGCCTTTCTACTAGGATGCCTACTTCTTGTCAAGTCCAGCACCTCCAGGGACTTCCCACCTTTCTTAACCAGAATTTCACTCTGACCTTCCATTTTTTCTGTAAGAAAGTAAAGATTTAGCAAAACAAATTTGAAACTATTCAGTTAGAATCAGAACAAAAGGAAGATCTTCAGCAAGAGTCAATTATGAAGATATGTGGTTGTTCCTAGGCTTCCAGCAGGGCGAGGATGACCTGAGAACCAATGTCTTTTAACTCCTTGTCAAATTCTCAAGTCTGAATCTAGCTGGTGCTGATGGAAACCGCTCTTCTGTGGATACTCTGACATTCCCATTGCCAGGAATTGGCCTGGCCTTTAGCTATGACAACATTTCTTTTCACTTTGGATGGAGTATTGAGGGATGGCCATCTTCAAGTCCTCAAAAGCATGACTTTTTTCTCTTCTGTTCCCATTAAGAAAGGTATCAGAGACGAGAAGCCAGCCTTGTTTCACTCTCCCACAGCCCACTCCCGGGGAATCTGCCTCTCCTCCCAGCTCAGCTACAACTGACTGGATCAGGGTGGGCCTCCCCCAAGGGGCTGTGACTGGTGAAAACAAGGTGATCTGGACCTCTAAGAATTCTCCTTCAGGATGTGAGCTGAGAGGCTGTTGACATTTGGAGGGGAAATCAAAGCAGAAAGGCTGTGGAGCAGGAAAGGGAGAGAAGCTGAGAGAAGCATGATGGTCACATGCAGACTGAGACAGGAGAATGCAGCAGACACCCAGAGAGCAGGGACCATGAACCACAGGTTCCAGGAAAAATGGGCATGTGACCTTAACTTGGCACAGCTTTCCCATCTTAGTTACAGCTCTTGGAGAACCACTGAGGCCAAGGCTTCCATTATGAGTTGCCATTCCTTCCAGTAGGTCCTTTCTTAGGCAGCTCAAGGGAGCATCTCTGAGCCTTGTTAGCTCATCTAGGGCAAATCTACTACCGTAGTAGTCAAGGACTATGCCAGACATGTAGATGGCAGCCCCTAGCCACAGGTAGCTGTCAAACACTTGGAATGTGGCTGGGCCAGACTGAGATGAATGTGCTGAGTCTGCATCCTGAAAACTTAAGGCAAAAAAGAGAAAATATCTCTTTCATAATTTTTATATATTGGAGGTATGTTGAAATGATAGTATTTTAGCTATCTCCATTTAAATAAAACACATTATTAAAATTAACTTCTGGCTTGCAGTTTTTCATTTGTTTGTTTCCTTTTGTAATGTGGCCACTAAAAAATTTACAATCGCATATCTAACTTGAATTCTGTTCCTATCAGATAGCCCTGTTTTACACTGAAAAACCTGGACAGAACAACAGTAGATGTTTTAATAATCACATTAATTAGTTCCAAAACAAAAGTGGAAGCATCAAGGAATCAACACACCTGATCTCCTGCCTCAAGCATGCTGGAGCCTAGCCCAGACCTACTAAAGTGGCCCTGCTTTGAAAGCCCACCCCTCCCCAGAGAAGCCATGTAACCTTGGGGTCTCTAGCAGCCCTTGCTGTGCTGCACTAGACAGAGAGAGACAAGACTGTGTATATAATCTGTGCCCTAAGGAAGACTTGACCCAGACTTTATTCTCATTAAGTACAGCGGTCCCTTGGTAACCACAGAATGACAGTTCCCAGATCCCCTTCAATACCAAGGTCCATGAATGGTCAAGTCTCTTATACAACATGGCATAGTTTTTACTTATAAGCTACATACATCCTCCTGTGGACTTTAAACTATGTCTAGGTTATAACAGCTAACCTAACATCAATGCTATGTAAGTAGTTTGTATACTGTTTAAGGAAATAATGACCATAATTTGAAGTTTGTACATGCTTAGTACAGATGCAACTTTTTTCCCAAATATTTTTAATCTGCAATTGGTTCCATCTGGGGATGAAGAACTTGTGGATATTGACAGGTGGCTGTATTCTCACATTGAATTAATTTACACAATATAAGGTTTTTGGCTCTTTTTTTAAATCTTGGAAAAAAAGACATCCTGGAAATTCTTATAAGACCAAGGACAGGCATTTGGCCAGGCTTCTGGAGCAGATAAGGCAGACTCTCAGCCATACTGTGGGCTTCTCTCCATCTTTCACATTTGCACCTCTTGAAGCACCTCTGCCAGGTTTCTCTCTGCAGACCAAAGGCCTCTCCCTCCCCAGGGAGGGAAATGTGGGGACTTCAGCCAGAGGAGTGGCAGCCCACAACTTCTTTCTCAGAAAGACACCAATGCTGCTGTAAGTCCCTGGCTAAAGTTGCACAGGGCAGGGATTCATGGCCCAGCTTAAGACAACCGTGTTCCAACCGCAGGGAGCCAAGTTGCATGAAAACATGAATACTCATCCTGGAAACTACGTGGTGAAGGAAAGAGAACAGGGAAAGGACCATTGGACAAAACAACTCCTTGATATTCATGATTATTATTTGTTTGAGTTCTTTTTCTGGTACTATGACAGAATACTTGGACTGGGTAATTTATAAAGAAGAGAGGTTTATTTACCTCACAGTTCTGGAAGTGGAGGTTCAAGATCCAGCAGCCACCTCTATTGGGGGCCTCATGCCCCCTCATAATAGGACAGATGGCATCAGACAGCAGGTCTGATGTGGCAAATGCGCATATGGGGAAGGAGAGCATGGGTATGAGAGAGGGAGGTGCCAGGCTTATAACAATGCATGCTCCAAAGAACTAACCCAATCTTTCAAAGAAGACATTAATTCATTCAAAAGGATAGACCTCCATGACCTATTTATCAATTAAAGGCCCCACTTCCCAACAGCTTCAGACTGGCAATCAGATTTCAACATGAATTTTGGCAGGAGCAATCCATATCCAAACCATAGTGTTATTGTTTGTTTAATCAGGATTCATGGTTAAAAAGAACCGTTTTGCCATATGTGGAGGTCTCCAGATGACACCTCCTGCACCCTGCCTAGAACTTCACACACCTGCATGAACTTTCACCTCCTCTCCAACTACTATAATTTGACAATTAAAAAATCTATGAAATTAAACATGGACCTGAGCCAGGCAGTCCCTTGATAGACCACATGAACAGCGAGGCAGCCATGCCACCAAATGACAAGCAATAAAAGAAGCCATTCTACAAGGATGCCACAGATATCTATTAAAATTAATCATTCCACTAATAGTAGGATATGTTTCAATTAACCTTATTTATTGTGACCCATGGCAACTCCCAAGTGAAAATCCTCTGTGCTGAAATGAGTTCATCTGCACCTATTTATTAGCTATTCATGTCCTTCTGCACCATCTGGCCCTGCCTAAGTCACAGTGCTTTGGAGTTCATTTCAAAAGCCTACTCATATGCATATTAAAGAGGTTCACTCATCATTGACTCATTGAAGAAAGCCAATTTCCTATGTGCTTGCCATGACTGTGTCCAGGGGTTGACTGGGCCATCTCACAGTCATTACTCTCTCACTGCTCTCTAGGGACCCCCTCCTCTGCCAGTCTTCCTGGACTGAGCATTGCTTCTGCACATACTACACCTCTGTAGCCTAGAGGTGGCCCATATAGTCATTGCCCCACTCTTCCAGTGGCCACTTGTGCCACCCTTAAGAAGTTTCTCCTTCCTTGAATAGAATCCAAGTACTTACCACCACGTGGCAGACTTGTTATACAGGTCAAGTGGAACTTGCAACACTTAAGCTATAACTGGAATATATTGTTTCTGTTAAAAAAAAAAAAGACTGGCAAATTTTACATGCTTACTGGTTGAATTCTATCCAAACTTTTCCATATGCTTGGTAATAATAGTCTATTTTCTCAAAAATGTTAATGGTCATATTGGAGAAAGAGGGACCAAATTTGCCCCTCCCCACAACCACCTACAAAAATTAACCATTGTGTTCAGATATGAGACAACTGTGAGCACAGGCTGATGCCTGAGAGAAGAGAAACAACTGAAATGACCCCTATGGTTGCCTCATGTTTTTTTCCAGAGCCCATTTCTGGGGCCATATTGCAAGGAAAGTGATCTCAGAGGAGTGTTCTTATTGAGTTGAGAAGACAGAGTTTAGGAAGGTAAATGCAGGTAGAGTCTGTGTGACAAAGTACTAGAAAGAAAGAAGCAATGCTAAGAAAATGACTTGATTCTACATAGGGATCTCCTTGAATTTGTTTCTGAATGCTAAGCTGAACATTAATAGAGTAAAACCTCATGAGACTAAGTAAAGAATTACCAAGAAGTCGTAAGATGAATAATCATGGGACCATAATATATTGGAGTTACACAGGACTAGAAGATATCTGAGTTTAACCAGGCAGAATGAAAAGCTCACAATGAGCCTGCCTGGCAGGTGAGAGTTTGTGAGTTTGATCCCCGGTACCAAAAAAAAAAAAAAAAAAAAGCCCACAATGACTTTTTGGATCATTCAGTACAGACCACAGAAAGGCCATGCCTTAGCAGAAGAGCTATCAAAGCTTATAAACAATCCTCAGAAGGGTCAAGGTGATCTCTAATTAACTTAAATGCCTGGTAGTGCTAATATCAGTATTCTTTAAAGGAGTGTAACAAAATCCAGCACAGAACACAGTAAAGCTCACAGTATCCAGCATCTAATACAATTATTGCTAAGCATGCAAAACACAGGAAATATGATTCATTCTGAGAGGAAAATCATCAGATTAAAAATAAGTTGATAAATGACAGAGATGATGAAATAATCACAGGGGAACCTTTAAACATGTATTATAAGTACATTCATGTAAAGATAAACATGAACATAATGAGAAGGAAATGGAAGATATTAAAAAGAACCAAAAAGAACCTCAAGAGATGAGAAAAGCATGAAGTGAAAGTTTTATTGGATGAGATTAACAGCAGACTTGACATTATAGGGAAAAAAGTGTATTTGAAGATCTATCAATAGAAGCTATCTAAACAGAAGAACAGAAAAAAAGAAGTCTGAGCATAGTTCCAGTAACGGATGGAGCAATATCAAGCAGCTAATACCCATGAGATTGGAGTTCCAGAAAGACAAGCTAAAGTAGAAAACAGAAGAAGTGTTTGAGAAATTATGACCGATTTACCCATAAAATTTAATGAGAACTATAAATCTGCAGACCCAAATGTCTTACACGACGATATAATATGATCAAATATCTGGAAAACAATGACAAAGAGAATATCCTTAAAGCATCCAGAGACAAAAGGCACATTTTGTACAACAAAAACAAACAAAATTTATTATAGATTCCTCATCAGAAACAACGCAATCCAGAAGACAATGGAATGCATTGTAAAGTGTTAGAGAAAAAGAATGCCAACCCAGAATCCTAAATCAGGCAAAGACAATTTAAAAATAAAGGTGAAATAATAACTTTTTCAGACAGACAAAAGATGACAGTATTTGTTGCCAGTAGGTCTGGACTTTAAAAATATTAAAATTGTTCAGGCAACAGGAAAATAGTGCCAGATGGAAACTTGGATCAACAAAAAGAACTGCAGAGATCAGAAAATGGTAAATATGTGGGTAAAAATAAGACATTCCCCCTCAATTAGAATTATTTTAAAAATAGTGATGTAAAGCAAAAGAATGAACTGTGGTGTCAACATTTGCAGCAGTAAAATGCATGGCAACTAACCAGGTGTGGTGGTGCACACCTGTAATCCCAGCTGTTCCAAAGACTGAGACAGGATGATTGCAAGTTCAAGAACAGCCTGGGCAACTTAGCAAAACCTTGTCTCAAAAATAAAAGAGGGGCTGGGAATGTAGCTCAGTGATAGAGCACTTGCTACACACACTTGGAGGCCCTGGGTTTAGACCTCAGTACTGAAAAAAAATGTTTGACAACAGTGGTATAAAGTATAAGAGGGGGAAATTAAGGTATTGTTGAAAAGTTTTTTTTATGTTATATGTGAATAAGTGTAGTATTAGAAAGTGGACTGTGATGCATTAATTATTCATATTTTAAGCCCTAGAACAACTACTAAAAGGAAAATAAGACACAGTGATATAGTTAGCAAGTGGAGCTAAAACAGTATACTAAGAAATGCATAATTAATGCAAAAAGAAGACAGAAAAGGAATTGAAAGGGAACAAAGAACAGGTGGAGCAAATAGAAAACAAGAAGCAAAATGGTAGATGCAAATCTGACTTTATCAACAGTTGTATTAGATGTAAGATATCTGAACACTAATTCACAAGCATAGATTCTCAGACTAGATATTAAAGCAAGACCCTACTATATTTGGTAGAGGACTAGTTGGAAACTCTCCTTGAAAGAAGAGCAATTCTTGCCTTTTTGGCTACCCCTGGCCCTATTTCCATGTATTGATATGGACATTTCCTTATCCCTTGAATTGGCTTTAAGCAATGCAGATGAGTCTAGCCAAAGTACTGATGTGTAGTTTTTGAAGCAAAGGGACAGGTCAGTGTTACCCCACACATAACTCCCAAGAAATATGGCCGGGGTGAGAAAGCCACGTTGTCAACTGGGATTGAGCCTCAAGATAAGAGGCTATGACATCTCAGGGCATAAAAAATTACACATCAGAGCTGAAGCACCGGCCCCAAAACATTACATACTGCCTCGAATTGTGTTATGCGTCTCTCTTTCTCTCTCTCTGTCTCTGTGTCTCTGTCTCTGTCTCTGTCTCTCTCTCTCTCTCTCTCTCTCTGCATATTGCAAAGGTGATTTCAGACATCCTACCTAGACCAGTTCTTGGCACTCATGTACTTCCCACCACAACTACAGTCACTCATCCACAAGCCACTCCCTTCTTCACAAATTAAGAAAACCTGGGTTTGGCCCTGAGTTGAGGCCTTTGTTCCAGTTAGCTGGACTTAGAACCCCCTTGGCTCCCCACAACTACAAATATGCCTTAGTGTCTTTATTCTCACCATGCATTGCACTGGAAGTTGTAGATTGGAATTAACATTAGAATTCCAATGACTTTTCTATGGGATTACAAATGTGGATTTTTATGAACCATGATGAGTTCTCGGAGGTCTTTCTATACAATTTTACTAGAAATATAACTGAAATGTAAAAATACAGTTAGGTTAAAAGAAAAGGATAGTTATGAGAAGTGGTGATGTAGGCCTATGATCCCACCCTTCTGGGAGGCTGAACCAGGAAATCACAAGATCAAGCCCAATCTAATCAATTTAGCAATTTGGTGAGACCCTGTCTCAAAATAAAAATTTAAAAAGGGCTGAGGATATAGCTCTTTGTGAAGGCCCTGGGTTCAGTCCCCAGTGCTGGGATAACAGGTATGTGCTACTACACCAAGCAATAAATTTCTTTGAAATTACTGACATAAAATAAAAAAGAAATAAAAGCCTGAGTGGCCTTGTATCTATTTTAAACTTATAATGTAACAATTCTCTTAAAAGACACCATGGGTCCTGGGTGGCTTCACTAGTGAATTCTATCTAGTATTTAAGGAAGAAATACAAATACTAAACAATTTCAGAAAATGAAGAAAGAATGCTTCTCAGTTGTTGTTTTATTTTGCCATGCCAGGATTGAACTCAGGGCCTCATGTATACTAAGCAAGCACTCCACCACTGAGTTATATCACCAGCTTTCAGCTCATTTTTTGAGTCTAGAATTACTAATAATAATGTCGGGAAAAGATAATTAACTAATCAATATTGCTAATAAGCACAGAACTAAAAATCTCAGCAAATCATTTGCATAGATAATCCAGCACTGTATGAAATGCATAATTCATCATGAGCAAATAGAGTTTATCCAAGAAATGCAGTTGGTTTAACATTCAGAAATCAATTGATGTAACTCATCATCTTAACAAACTAAAAATCGTAAGATAATCTCAAATAAATGTAGAGAATTTGATGAAATTTAGCACCATTTATTATCAAACTCTCACCCAACTGATGATAAAAAGGAATTTTCTCAACCTGATAAACACAGGAACCTACAGCTAACATCATATATAATAGTAAAAGACTAAACTCTTTCTATTTGACTTCATGAACAAGTAGTTATCAATTCTCATCACTTCTATTACACATTGTACTGTATTTAATAAACATGTAGGAAATACAAAAGAATCTATTTTAAAGCTACAAGAACTGACAGGTGAATTTAACAATATTACAAGATGCATACTTGGTGTTCAAAAATAAGTTCTATTTCTATTTCCTAGCAACAAACAATTGGAATAGAAATTTTAAAACAATACCATTTACAGTAGCATAAACATGAAATACTAAGGAATAAATTTAACAAAGTATGTGTAAGAACTATGTATTGAAATTGCAATAGCTGAAAAAGAACTAAATAAGCAATATAAGCCATGTTTGTACGTTAGAATACTATAATAGTTAATTTCATGTGTCAACCTGACTGGGGGATAGTTCCTAGATATTTAATCAAACATCATTTTGGATGTTTCTGTGAAGGTGCTTTTTGGATGAGGTTACCACTGAAATCTGTGACCTTCATGTCAAGCAGCTTAACCTCCATAGTGCGGATGGGCTCAGATAATCAATGGAAAGCCCTAATGGAACACAGATGAATCTCCCCAGGCAAGAAGGAATTTGGCAGCATATGGACTTTGAATTTGAACTGCAGCACTGGCTTTTCTCTGGATCTCTACCTTCCAGATTTTGGACTTGCCAGCCTTTGTACTCGCATAAGCCAATTCCTTAACCCTCCACCCCATATCTATATAATTGTCTGAATATTGGTGTTTCCCCCAGATTCACATGTTGGAACTTAGCCCACAGAGTGATAATATTAAGAAGTTAAAAATACTAAGCCTTTAGGAAGTGACCCCATTAGGAATGGAATTAATGCCTTCATACATGTTTGCCCCTCTCACCATGTGAAGATGCAAGAAGAAAACGTGATCTTAGAGAGCAAGTGTCCAACAGACACTGCACCTCCTGGACTTGTCAGCCTACAGGGATTTCTGTTTATAAAGTATGCAGTCTAGGGTACGGTATTTTGTTAGAGCAACCCAAAGGGACTAAGATAATATACATACATATTCTACTGGTTCTGTTTCTCTGGAAAACCCTAATACAAATAATTAATAGTGTTAAGAATATCAGTTATTCCCAAGCTAGTTTATATATTCAATGCAATCACAATCAAAATCACAGAGAGCTTTTGTGAATAGAAAGTAACAAAACATTCAAAAACTTACAAGAAAATACAGAAGACATAGAATAGCTAGGTGAAAAACAGCAGAAGAAAAATAAAATTGGATAATTTAGGGTGCCTGGTTTCAGACTTAATAGATAGCAGTAATCATGTGATATTGGAATAAGGACAGACAAATTAGTGGATAGAATAGAGAGTCAAAAACTAGAGTCATACTTAATTGGCTAAATGATTTTCTACAGAGTTGCCAAGGCAATTTAATGGAGAAAGGATAGTCTTTTCTATAAGTGGTTCTGGAACAATTAACTCTTCATATATACAAAATGATGAACATTGACCCTTACCTCATATCACGCATACAAGTTAACTTGAAGTGATTACAGATGGAAATGTAAAAGTTATAACTATAAAAGAGCTTGATGAAAATACAAGAGAGAATCTTCACAGCAATGATTTCTTACATAGGACTCCAAAATCCATAAAAATATAAAAAGAAAGTTTGATAAATTGGATATCATAAGAATTAAAATTGTCCACACTTCAAATGGAACTGCTAAGGAATGAAAAAGCAAGCTATAGTCTTGGGGAAAATACTTCCAATACATATTATCTTACAATGGGCTTGTATCCAAATACTGTTTTTAAAGAATTCTTACTACTTAGTTGTAAGAAGACAAATACCCAATTAAGGATGAACCCACTGACTGGGGATATAGCTCAGTGGTAGAGCTTTTGTTTAATATTCATGTAGCCCTTAGTTCAGCTCCATTTTCCTCTCTCTCTCTCTGTCTGTCTCTCTCTCTGTCTCTCTCTGTCTCTCTCTCTCTCTCACACACACACACACATACACACACACACACACAATGCACAATGGACTAATTATTTTATTTTTTATTGGCACCTGTTTTATTGCATCATGATTATATTCGTTATGGGGAGTTTGTACACATACACATCTCAGTTTTTTCACCCCCTTTCCCTCCCCTCCCTCTTCCATTCATCTCTTAATCCCCTTCCCATTTGAAAAAGATCTCCGTACCTCCTATTATCTATCTTTTATCTTGCTTGTTATTTGTATTATGGGTTTCTCATATAAAAGACACAATGCAATATTTAATCTTGTGTGTCTGATTTATTTCACTTAAGACTGTGTTCTCAAGGTGCTTCCATTTTCCTGTATATCATTCATTTATCCTTCTTTATGACAGAGTAGTGCTCTATTGGGTATAAATACCACATTTTCCTTATCTATTCATCTGTTGATGGACATAAAAGCCACTTCTGAGACATAGCTATTCTGAATTGTGCACTATAAATATGGGTTTTCATATATCACTGTAATATGATCTCTTTAACTCTTTTGGGATGATACCTGGAAGGAGAATATATGAGTCAAACGGTATTTCTAGTTTTAGTTTTTTGAAGAATCTTCACACTGATTTCCATAGTAGTATTATTGTACTAGTTTACATTCCCACCAACAATGTATAGGGGCTCCTTTTTTACCCAAAGCCTAATCAATATTTGCTACTATTTGATTTCTTGGTGATAGCTATTCTTTCTGGAGTAAGATGAAATCTCAGGGTTGTTTTAATTTGCATTTCTCTAATGGCCAGTGATATTGGACATTTTTTCATCTATTTATTGGCCATTTGTGCTTCTTCTGAGAAGTGTGTGTTCATTTCAGTTGCCCATTTTTTGATTATGTCTTTTATTGGGGAATAGTCTATTATATTCTAGATATCAGTCCTTTGCCTGGACTAATTACTTTAAATTAACTATAATTTAGGTACTTCATGAAAGACATACAAATAACAGATAAGCACATGAAAATATACCCAACATCAATAATCAGAGAAATACAAATTAGAAACACAATGAGCTACTACTATAACACACTTGACAAGTAGAAAAGGCAACTTTAACTCTCATACTTCACCTTTGGAAGCATAAAATGACAATCCACTTTGGAAAAGAATCTATGTTTTTATAAAATTTAACCTACATTTACCATCTGATTTACCAAATCCACTTGTATATTCTTATCCAGGAGAAATGAAGCCATCCTGCACATTGTCTTCTACACAAATCTTCATAGAAATTTATCTATAATGACTCCAAACCAGAAACAACTCAAGTTTTCCTCAGCGAATGAAAGGATAAGCAAATTGTGTTGTAACCTTACAATAGACTATTATTCAATAATATGAAGAACAAGTACTGATATATGCAATGACATAAGTAAATTTTAGAATCCTGCTGAGCCAAAGTTGCCAAACGTAAAAGACTATTTACTATGTGATCCTATTTACATGAAATCTAGAATAACCAAACCTAATTTATAACAATGGCAAGTAGATTAGTGATTTGGTTGGCTGGGGTGAAGGAGCAGGTAACTGACTACAAAGGGACACACTGAAGGCACTTAATACATTTATTAAAATTCATTGATTTGTACACTGAAATGCATGTGGTTTCTTATAAAAGTAGTTAAGTAAGTGAGACAATATGTGTAGGCCCCCAGCACTATTCCTGAAGTTAGTGCTAAGAAAATGTTACTTCTCATCTCCCTGACCCCACATCTCTAATTTTTCTCTGCACCTCTGCTGTTTTTACACACTCAGCCTTGTGTTCTTCTTTCACTCCACTGCCTCTCCAAATCCCTCCTCTTTTTCAAGATATGGCTTAAATCTCTCCAGCCCGAATGTTTTCCAGGTAACTCTTGAAGCATTTACCATGTTTTTCTCCAGGACTAAGCATGGTCAGATGCCGACTGACAAGCGTCACTCCCAGCTATCGGACATATTTACGTCCTGCTTCTTCAATGGTTTTGAATTCTTCAAGGATGAGTACTGTCTCATGACTGGCTGCTACAATACTCCCAGGAGGTATTTCCCATTGATTGGTACCTGGGATAGTATATCTACTGTCCCTGGCCAGCAAACCCCTGGGAGAGAGAGTGGCCTAGAGAGATAGTGTGGTGACCAAAAGGAAAGTGGGCTTTGCAGCCCAGTGGTCCTGGTCTGCACCTCAACCCTGCTGGCTCCTACCTGTGCAGCTCTGGTCAGTTTACTTAACCCAACTGAGCCTGGAGTCCCCATCAGTTTCTTGTGTGTGATTGTTGGAATGAGATGAGAGAGACTTGTGTCAAGCACCTGGCTACCATCTGCTGTTATGGAGAGCTGGGTGAATGGGTATAGCACCAGGTCCCTGGTCTGGCAGAGGGTTCACGGAGCTGGCATCCTTATTTGAAGAACACCTTGACTGTGGTGTTTTGCTGGTCTTAAATTCATTTCCCCAGAGGGGAGAGAAATAGGCTGGGTCCCCAGGCTCTGCATCCCTCACAAAAGCTTCCTGTATTTCTTCAGCCTCATCCACATCTGGTTGTACTTACTGCTCTAAAAATGTATCCATCCTGTTTGCCATATTCACATTTCAGAACATGGGGCAGCCACAGGGGAAAAAGCCCTCATAAATACCATGCAATAAAAAAAAGTGCTATGCGTCTATGTATTTAGAAAATGAAGATGAGGAACAAGAGCCTTCCCCTCTGCCAGGCTTGCACCGCAAGGCAGGTCTGCCAGGGCCCCCAGGCAAGGAAAACCCCTCCAAAGCATTGAGGAGGATTTCCTGGGTCTCTGACTGCCTAGGAAAGTTCACCTGCAAAGCTGGGAGGAACAGCAAAGAGAGGTCAAGGGTCAGGACTCCTGGTTCTGCCTGTGGATTTCCTGTGTGATCATGAGCAGGTCACTCGGCATCTTTGGGCTCTCTTACCCATCTGGGCATAGTTGTTTCAGTCTCCATTGTGGTTGCAATTCTGGAAATAATGGAAATGAGTGAGGCAGGGATATCTGTCCACATGTTTGTATCCGTGTGTGTTCTGTGTTTTCAGTGCCCCGAACAGTGCCTGGCATGTAGGAGATACTCCACAGGTGTTTTTCACACAAATGAATATGATAAGGTTGGAATCATAGACCTTTGTCTAGCTATGAGGTTTTCATGACTACTGTGACACTGGGCAAGTAACCTCATCTCAGCTTCAGCTTCATGGAATATAGATAACTGATCCTGCCTGTGATGAGATGAGATGTTGGCAAATCCATACAGGGTACTGAATACAGAGCAGGTGCTCATCAAATGGTAGCTGTTATGAGATCTCCCATGGTTATGCTTGTTGCTTTTGCAGGAACTGTAGGAATTTCTCCTTTTCTTTGTCTTCCTTCCTACACTTACCTACTCCCAATACAATGGTGTACATCCTGGAATTTCTCACCCAATGACCTTTCTCTGAGATCAGACCGAAGAGAACCAACCAGTTTGGGTTGTAGGTTAGAGCTGAACAAAAGCTGCAAACATTGAGAGGAGTTAAGAAAAGAGGTGAGAATCCGTTCCCAGAAAATCTGTTGGAGTACAGTAAGTATTTTCATCACTGTAGACTAGCTCCTGTGTTGACTCATGAGGAAGGACATGGGACTTGGTGGTCTTTCACTGGAAGGCTTCTGCAGGCCACAGACAGCTCAAGGGCATTGTGATAAGGCCAGCAGGTTCAGCCAGGATGCTCTGTGTGTCATCTGTCCCACGTAGGCCCACAGTTCTCTGAGGTTAAATTGCTGCTGAAATGCATTAGCACAGCCCAAGAGTCAGAAAAAAGGGGAGCCAGCCCAGTGTGTGGCTGTACGAGAGGGAAAGAAAAGGACCCCACAGTCAGCCTGCCCTTCCGGTGGGCCCCTGCACACCAGATCCCCCAGGGCCTCCCATCAGGGCCAACACCCCTCAAATGTCTGTATGCACTCAGGAAGATGCTCGCCTTGTCTGTGGCCGCTGGAGATAGGGGCTGCTGGGCCACCCTAGCAGGGAATGGAGAGTAAGGTTAAACTGAACAGAGCTAGGCCAAGCTGAGCAGAAAGACAAGCCCACTGTCTGAAATGAGGCATCTTTTCTCTGCAGAGGTTGAATTTATGTTTCTTAAAACTACTTATAGTTGCCTGTGGGTGTGACACCCAGGAAGAAAGCCTCCAGCTGTCTTCTGTCCTCTGAGGCAGCTTCCCAGGTATCCCCATAGAGTTCCTCACCCCAGCCAACCCTGGGCTGCCCTGCTTCCTCTGCGTCTTCCCACCCCTGATCCTCTTCACACTTGTCCTCTCCCAGGGGACTGACCGCCTGGGGCCTCCTCCCAGGCCCTTTCCACGAAGCCCTCCACACAGAGCACCCGCACTTACCCACTGGTGCATGACCTCGTGCTGAGTCCCATTCTCCATTCATTGTGTTGCTCTGGGTCCTTTCCCCAGGATAATGATAAATACCAAGGAGAGAACTGTAATTCTTTGGTTCTCCCATAGTACTGAGTTTAGTACCCAATAGGTAATCAATAAATGCTTCTTCAATAAATGGCCAAAAGCCTGTAGCACTACAGTTTATCTTACAGAGAATGGGTGTGTACCTTAAGGTACAGTACTGAGAAATTTGGTTCTTCTCTGGTTCCAGGTTAAAGAAGAGCACTGAACTGAAGAGTAAGGACATTAGGACTGTGCCCCAGCCCTGCCACCATTTGGTGTGGAATTGAGAATAAATCATTTAACCTTTCTCCATTTTGCCACTTGGATAGCAGGTCACTATTTAATCTTACAGTGCCACAAGCATAAGAAAGGGGAACAGTTTTAAAAGAGCTTCAATAAAAACTGGATAAACAAAGGAAACCCTTATCCCAAGGGGTGTAAGTGGGATTCATCCAACAACCTTTATGATAATCCATTCTGCATCCACTCCTGGGAATCAGATGTAAAGACATTTGAAACCTTGCCCTTGGAAGCTAACAGGAGAGATCCAAATAGCAGTATGTAGCAATACAGTGAAATGCCGGGAAGAAAGGGGAAGGAGAAAGGGAGAGTGAGGTGGGCGGGGTAGAATCTGGAGCTCCCCTGGCACCCGGCCAGGTGAGCAACTGGGCAAGCTACAGCCAAGCTGGTGATGGCAAAGCATTGGGCCTGGTATCGCCACTCCTGGGAACTGTGGAAGCAGAAAAGGCCAGGAAGGGGGAGGGGAGGGCAGGTTTTGCAGACAAGGATGGAAGGCCAGATTCTCCTACTCCCCAGATATATAAGGCTCTCCCCAGATATATAAGGCTGTGGCTTTCCTTCTGTCTTACCTGCTCTGGGTCCTGGCTTTGTGTCATTCCAGATGCCCCCCCAACCACTGCCACCCCATCATTGTCCCTATTCTCCACTGCCTAACATGCCGTATCCTTGCATAGAACCAAGCACAGTTTGCCCAGGCTGATTTTTCTGGTCTGTCTTTTCCCACAAAAATGTCAGTCCCAAGAGAGTCGGGGCTTTCTTTCCAGTCCTGAGATGTCACCAGTATTTGCTATGCAGTGTATAGCTGGATAGAAAGTACTGAATAACTGAGTCAGTGGTCTGGCTGTGACTTCAAGAGGGTCAATTTAAACATAAGGTATTGTTGCTGGGTTAAGGCAGGGGCAACATTCCCATTACAGGTCTAAAAACAGGTCATGTGGTGACCATTAAAGACAAGTCACATTACATTTTGACTCCCACCTTCAGTACTAACCACCCATAATCCAAGGTAGACCCAATGCTAAACCCAGTCTGGTGGGGTCACCCAGGCTGGGTACCGGGACAGCCTTTCATAGAACCACAGTCAACTACAGAGAACAGGAAGGACAAGCTTCAAAGAGCAAAAGCTGCCATTTCTTTACTTAGCATACACATGTCCTCCTAAACAGCAGATTTAAATAAGGAAAACTGTGAAGATCTGTAGTTAAAAATGAAAGGGGAGGGGTGGGAAGAAAGCATCTAACAGATGGCTGTCGGGCCTCCTGTGACAGGTGAGATAGAATCACAGCATGGGCACGTCACTAAAGGACGGGCTCACTGGCACATTGATTGGCATCCTGCAGAATGCGCCCTACGCCTGCAAACTGCAGAGTCAGCCCAGCCCAGAGCAACTCTGCAAAGAAAGACTTACCCAAAAGAGGCGAAGGAGAGGAGACCATACACGGCTGGTTAAGCATGAAAATACGACCGCAGCTAAGGAGGGAGGCGTGCAGCTAGTCCTTGAGGTGGCTGAGTCAAGCGTCCCACACCATGCCACCTATCATTTTCTGCTCTGCCTCTACCTCCACCCAGCCCACAGCTCACCAGTCACTCAGTTCTGCTGGCCAAGACCACACAGTGGCTCTGGGGAGACCTTACCTGGTCCACCCCTCAGTTCCTATAGGAGAATCTCTGCTCCCTACGCAACAGTGACCCACTTGGAGGCAGGGGCTTGATTGTTTTCCAGTATTCCACTGCCAATCACAGGATGTCCATGTCTGAAGTGGTTCCATGGGCCAGGCCTAGCCTTGATCAGCACACTTCCCAGTATGCTCTTTAGTTTAGGGACAGGCTCCGTGGACAAGGCCATCTGTCTAACATTTCACCTCTCTGTGGTTCCCACTGCTGGGTGTAGACTGGGTCCCTTACTGCAGAGCACTGTGACTGGAAACTCCAGTCTCCACAAGGCACGAGGAGACTGGGTGATAGTGGGGAGCGAATCATGCTCTCAGGGACCACCTGCTCAGGCATTGTGCTAACCCTTTAGGTGCAGAATCATTAAATCCTTACAACATTGCAAAAGATAGTATCTTTATCATCCTCAGTCTTCATCTAATATGTAAGGAAATGAAGCAGAGAAATGACAAACAGCTTGTTCTAAGTCACAGAGTGAACAACAGTGAGCCAAGATTCCAACCCTACCACCTTACTCCAGATCTTTTCTCCAACCAGCAGTAGCATTGCGCTGCCCACCCCGACCATATCTGTCCCACAGTGTCACAGGCATCTGTGCAGAGGGCACTGGACAAGATAGGCTCCAGGTAAGAGGGGCCTCTGGACGGGTGACAGTATCTTGGCTAAATCATTGTCTGCCTTGAAGCTTCCATCTTCTCATCAGTCATGTGGAGTTGTTTTTAATAGAGGTTGTCTTCTTGGGTGATTGAAAAGATTAAATATACTGATAGGTATAAAAGGTTTAGAACAGTGCCTGGCACTAGAAGAACTCAACAAATGTACCCCATTTTCATGGTTAGTAATATGATTGTTCCAACTGGAACATTCCAGATCTCTCTGCCTGCCCTGGTTTCCTCTCTAACCCTTGTTCTCTTTTTAATTTATCCTCCATCTTACTCTTTCACCTTCTCCTTTTCTCTCCTCCCAACCCTGAGATGCCATTGAGTCTGTTTAATTCATTTGAATGCTTAGAGCCCCAGATCTCTGAGTGTGACGACAGATTGGGGGGCGGAGTGTGTGAGAATGGGGGTGCTGCTGCAATGGGACATAAATAAATTTGCATGTGCTCCTCTTTTTTAAATTGCATATTCAGTCACATCACAGGGCAATTTTTGTTTTGTCTTCTCTTGAATAAGTGGAAAGATGTTTTATTCATGGGCATCTCCCCAGCGCACAGCCCCACAGTCCCCGTGTGTGTGAATGAATCGGCACATTTGGTCAGCCCTGGCAGGCTTACCAAATGCTGTGGTGCTGTCTTTAAGTCCTAGTGCCTGGCAGATCATAAGCACTCAGGAGTCTAGCTGGTAAGGGAAGTGTGTTCTGCTGCTACCCTCTTAATGGACAGACACACTATTTTAAATCTCCAACTCATTCACTGTGGTTCAACAACTATCCCCCTTACTTTTGATTTAGGAAGGGAACTCCAGCACAAACTCCCGACATGGCAGGTGACAAGGACAAAGCTGAGCACACACCTCCAGTGATGTAAGTGTTTCCCTACAAAGTTTGATTTGAGCAGTGCCAAAAGATCCTTTGAGTCTCTGAACTGAAAGCAGTGAGACTTAATACTGCATGCTATATACCGTGGTCAGACAGGCTGACCAACATTGCCAGATGAATCTTCGACCTCTCTGAGCCTGGCATTCTCCCTTGCTGGTAGAGCAGAAGGAAAGAGAAATCTTGAGGAGGAGAGAAGAGGTGAAGGAAGAAGGGAAGCATGCCTGCTCTTAGCATCTGGCAGGCGGGGTGGGACAGGGTGGTGGGCGGAGGTTGGAAGAGGAGGGAGCCATTTACCGGCACAGTCAACAAACAAGGACCCAGAGCACAAAGCCAGGCATTGTGCTAAATGCTGAGGAAGTAAAAAGGAATTTTTATTTATAATTTATACCCCACCTACTTCCAAAGAGAATTCTGAAGGTGACTCACAATGAAAACCACATACGCAGCAAAATCGCTAAATTAGAAATAGAAAATCAAATCCGTGGAAATGAAGAAAGGAAACCAACATTTCTTCTCACCATGTGCCAAGTTGCTGAGGACACACTGTCCTTCAGTCCAACAGGCCCATTCGACAGACAAGGAGGACGAGAGAAAGCAGACAGGGTGCCTACGCCTGCAGTGCCTTAGAAATTTTTTGTAAAAATCAAAAGAGATCAAGAACATTTATATTAAAGAAAATGTTTTAATATATGATATTAATACTGTGCCTTTATGCTAATACAATTGTAAATATATTTTAAAAGGAAGGGTACCCACAAATGTCGAAGGACTGAGGGCCCCCAAAAGTTGTGACCCAGCCCCTGTTGGTCACAAACTCAGGCCTGTCTACCTCTGGAGCCCCTCCCCGCCCCACGCCAGCCCAGGAGGGTCTGCTGTCAGCTCTGCAGCTAAAAAGCGACCGTGAGGAGATGAGAAATTCTGTTTCACACAGAGGAGGTGGAGTGGAACATGCTTGTCCACTCTCCAATGTGACTATGGGGGGAGATGTAGCTTTATTTTTTCTTTATAACTAACCTATTCTTTCTTATCAGACCACAGGGGAAACCCCTACATTTTGTCCAACTTGGTAAATTTCCAGTCTGAATTACCAGTGAAAACTGTCTTTCTAGGTAACCTGGATGACTCAAGTAAGTTTTGCCTTTCAAGGCCGCCTTCTCTGTCTCTTGGACACTGCAGGGCTGGTGCTTCTGACTGAGTCCTCATAGCAGCCCAAGGAGATGTCCCCAGGGTCCTGTCGTACCCCAGTTCTTATTGCTCTGTGCTGCAAGGGGCAGAACCAGCCTGCTCCCTGCGGTCTCTGTGGTGGAATGGCCGCATTTCTGGAGCCTGTGCTCCCCACCAGCTGCTCTGATGACCTGTCACCAGATCCCTGCCATTCTGCTGGCTCTCCCGGCAGCTGCTTGGGTGCCATCCTAGCTCCCCTACCTGCCACTTCCTGCCCACCTGCATGCCACATGCTGGACAGGGACCCCAAGCATACGGATGTATGCTTCAAACACTCCTGTGCCGACAGGGTGTACTGCTATGTGGAGGGAAAGTGGTGGAGGAGATAACAGCAGTGACAGAGGAGAGGTCTGGGGCCTGACCTACCTGCCTTCCTTTTCCCACAGTCCATGAGGATGGAAAGGGCGGGCTTCCCCATGTCATCTCCAGATCCATGCAGCCAGGCCTTGCTTTTGGTGTGTTACAGGAGAGTCAAAGGAAATTAGAAGTCTCTTTCTTCTTAACAAAGGCTAGCTTCTTAACTGAGAATCAGACATTGCTTTCACATAAGAAAACCTGGAACAAGAAGATCTACAAGATAGGAACATTTATTTTTAAACATTTCAAAAACTATAACCCCATTGCAGAAACATGTTAGTTCAACCAGAGAGACCAGTTATGCTGATATAAAATTCCCAAAAAAACGTATTCTGTGGGTCTTTCTATAGAAAATATTGAATCCTTACTTTGCAAACCTTCTTCCAGTAGCTGTTTTTTATACCAACACAGGGAAAGTATTTAGACCATTGGGCATTTATCTGGTAAAAGAGGTGAATCCTGTGATACCAGTTTGGCAGCATCACGGGGTCCTTACACCTGGAGCAGCTTAGACTCTCAGAGAAAACAGCATAGTGTAGCACACATCACCTTTTCAGGAAAGGCTTGGGTGTGGGATCAGAAGCACTGTCGGTCTCTCCCACCCGAAGGAGGTCAGGAAATATTTCAAAACAAGGATATGGCATAGCCTATCTGTCAACCATCACAGTTCTTTGGAAGATTACTCATGATTCGGAACATAACCAGAAATGGTTTGAACATTTGGGGAAAGAACTGTCTGGAAAGGAAATGACTCAATAAGCATTAAATGTTGGAGGATAAGATAGCAGACTCTACGATCTTCTAGATTTGGACTGCAGAGATGCAGCTTTCAAAGGTCTGGATACAGATTATGATTCTCACCCTCAAGCAGGAAAAAAAATCTAAAAAGCTACTTGTAGTTGCCTTAACCAGAAGGAGGCTCATGAGAAAAATTAAGAGCTTTGAAGAGCTCTCTTGTCCAATCCCCTGCATTTGGGATGAAGAACAAGAGAAGAATGGTCACTATGGTGTTGAAGGTGCTGTCCATTGCAATAAAGAAGAAAAACAGTGTAATTAAAGGGTGAAGATTGATATAAAGTAAGAAAACTTTAAATATGTATGGACAGTATTATCAAATGAATAGAAAATCCAAGAGTATACAGATATCATTTATTAGTCCAAGTGCAAGAGATAAGCAAGGTTGCTGGGTTTGAAATCAATATGCCAAAAAATGGCATACTTTCAAAATATGAGCAATAAGGGTTGAGAAAATAAAATTTTAAAAAAGTAATCATTTACATGTGCAACAGAAATGAAACATATAACAAAATTTATTCTACTCTTCTATAGAAATTATTGGATTTTATTAACTAACATTAATGGATGGACTCATAAATGCAGAAATATACTATATTCATGGATGAATAAGTTATTATGATGTCAGCTTCTCTAAATTTATATGCATGAAGTGTGATGAAAAATATGATGAAAGTTTAAATTTTAACCACTTACCAATCCAATTATTTAAACAGAGGATAACCAAAAATTGCATTTTGTCATTAATTTTTGTAAGATAATGTAACAGGAAGCATAAAAATAACAGTTTCATCAAATTTATTCAATGCAAGAATTGACTATTGAAATGACACCTGCCTGAGCGACACTTGGAAGAGTCAGGTCGTAAACAAACACCGCCCAAATGACGCTCGGGGTAAACTGTTAAGTGGTTAAATAATTGATCAGTAAAAGACACATTGCCACTGAAAATACTCCCCCTTGCTTTGAATATACTTATTCCATAATTTGTACCACTTTCTGGAGCAGTTTTGGAAGTCCTTTTTTGTGAGTGTTTTAGTCATGCTTTAGTCATGGTTGCCTTCATATCTGAATCGATTCGGAGCATTTACCTTTCATAGTCATCTTGACTTTGGGAAAGAGACACAAGTCATGTATTGGCAGATTCAGTGAATAGAGTGGATCACGACATACCATAATGTCTTTACAAGCCTGCCTTTCTGTTAGATGGCACTTAGCAACAGCATGTACCATATTTTTCTATCACAGCTTGAAAAGACACTCCCAAAAGGACTTCCAGAACTGCTTCAGCAAGTGGCAGGAATGATGGGATGAGTGCTACAAGTGAGGGGGAATCTTTTGAGAAGGATTAATGGCAATGTGTCTTTTACTATAATAAATTCTTAAAATTTAAGCATTCACCTTGCATTTTGTTCACACCATATAGATTTAAATCATCCCAATATAAACACAGACTAGAACATACTGAATGGTTTCATGGAGAGGACAGAGGCTTCTGCACTGTGAATGTCCCGTCATACCCCTCTCTAATCATGCTGTGGGACCTGCCAGCCCTTTGGGCCCTGCATCTTCTCCACAGGCTCCTGTTCCCTGGTTTGCTTTATGTTTTCAGTACTCCCAGAGCTATGTGGCCAGCAGGCTCTGAGCTCATCTTTGCTGGGGAGCCATAGCACAATGGGCACAGTGACCAGGAAGACCGGGGCCCTGTGTGTCCACGGTGGCCTTGCTGTGCCCTCCCAGCCCTTGTCATGGAGGGTGGACATTCAGATGACACTGTACAGGCAAATGTTTTTCCTTTCTCTCTCTTTTCCTTCTTTCTCTCCTGCTTTTCTTTCTCTTTTTCTTTTTCCTTCCTCCCTGTCTCTTTCCCTCTTTTTCCTGTTTCCCCCTTTTTCCTTGTCCTTTTTTCCCTTTGTCTCCCTCTCTCCCTGTCCTTTCCTCTCTCTCAATTCCAACTCCCATGCTCAGCAATCTTTCTGACCCTCTATTTCTCTCTTACTCTCAGTCAGATGACTCAGTGGTAAAGGAATTGAATTATTTTAGCTCCCCTCCCCTCTTCTACCCAAGACACCAGCTCAGCAGGACTGGTTTTTGGGAGGCCACATTCCCTCTGGCGACCAGAAACCAGTTCCACTAAGTGACCATGAAGCCCCCAGGCTGACTTGAGAGCCCTTTTCAAAGCTGCAGCCAGTAAAGGGCCTTTTTTGACTTCTAAATTTATCCCTCTTTCACTGCATGAGCAAATGCCACCCCCCTCTTGCCTTCCTGGACCCCACAATAGAAGCATAGATTTTTGGCTGCCCTTCTTTTCACCCCAAAGAAGGGCTGCTTTTGCTTTTGCAGTAAGGGGCATTAGAATATTATTGCCTGCCAGGAATGCATAGATGTTTTTCCTCCTCAGTCTGGGCTAATTTGACCTGATTGACTAACAAGATAGAGATTGCTGGAGAGGGAGGAGGAGAAGGGGACAGGGGCTGCAAGAGGCCGAGTCCAGAGAAAGAGAGACAGAAGGAGAAGGCAAGATCAAGTTCCAGAATTTTAGAACCAGAAAAGGAAGGAGGGAAATCCTGTAGAATCCAACACATACAACACGCATTTGGTAGAGAAAAAATCTGAGGCCTCAAAGACACGAAGCAATTTGCTTCTGTCCTAAATTTGTCATTGGCAGAGCCCAGATTAGCAGGCAGGTCTGAATTCATCCCAGCCCCACACTGCCTGCCGCCCTACTCAAGGCAAAGTCAGTGATCTTGGCAGCAAAATGAAGCTTTCTGATGTACGAGGAATTCAGAGATATCTCCCAGTTGACAGCACTTGGAGAACTGCACAGGCCCACACTTTCGTGGGGGCAGCATTTAATGAGCATGTGTGTTACTCATTTTTCATGCAGGATGGCATGCAGTAAATATACATCAGTGAAAGCTAGGTCCCCACTCAGGGCCCAGGTCGCATGGTCAGCAGGAGCAGAAGAGCCAGGGAGCACCCCTCTAAAGAGGCAGAAGGGAGGAGGATGAGTGTTACCTCCAAGCACTTCCTGCCAAGGTCATTGTCATGTGTAATTCTCACAGGGACTCAAAAGCTAGATGTTATTGCTCCAGTGTCACAGATGAGAAAATTGAGGCTCAGAGAGAGTGAGTAACACATCCCAAGTGGCCCAACTGGTGAGTGACAGAGCTGGGACTGAAACCCAGCCCACTTTGGCTCAGCTTCAGTGAGCTATCCATGCAGGAGTGGGAGTTCGGCCATGCAGATGAGGCTCAGAGCGGTGCCTGAGCCACTGACACTCGCTCCAAGCGGGTGCTGTGAAGACAGAGGAGCTCCAGGCCTGGCTGCAAGAACTCAAGGCCTTGGTGGTCAGCCAGGCCCAGCAGAAGAGTTGGCTGAACCTATGAAGTCTGGGGAACAGTTGGGTCATAGTAATGCCCAGCAGTCTCTGTTTTCTTCTGTGGTCCTTTCATGGGCTTCGAGACACCCAGCGTCTATCTTAGGAAGCCTACGGGTCTCCACCTCGGATGAGGTGTGCCACGAGCCTTAGAGCCGGGGAGAGCTGGTCTGAATCTGAAGGCTGCCGATTACTGCCAGACACTGAAAAAGCACCACAGAGTCTCCTGGGCCTCAGTTTCCAAGGTTCAACTGTACTATTTAGGTAAGGACACCTACTTCTCAGCATTGTCCAGAAAGTTGAATAATAACAACTAACATATTGACTGCATGCATTCGCCACACATTCCACGAAGCCCCTTACCTACATGACCTCCTTCCTAAGTGCTCTAGATAGCATTTCCACTTTATCTTCAGGAAACAGAAGCTCAGAGAAGTCGTTTGCTTGCCTACGTCACACAGGTAGCAGGTGGTAGGGTCAGAATTTGAACTCAGGTCAACATACCTCCCCAGTCCACTAACACAACTTGGTAACAACGCGCCTAGCTTAGAGCTGGCCCTTCATGAATGTGAGTTCCAGTCCCATCTTTGTCCCTAAGAGCTCAGGCTCTTGCGGTGTGTCTGGGATGGGCTTTGGGCCCTGCTGGCGCAGAGTTTCTGGAATCAGAGAAAGCTGGGGGAGGGGCTCGCCTGGTCCAGCCCCCTCCCTCCCCAGCCTTGCTTCCTTTTAGGTTGCCAAACATTGCTTAGCTTCAGATCTCTTGTGGAGCTGGAAACAATGCAAGTTTATTTTGGCAACTAAAGAGGGCGAGTCCCCTCCTCTGGATGCCCCATGGGAAGAGGATAAGAGAATGTGGCCAGCCTGTCAGTTCCTGTCACTCTCTCCAGCGCGTCTGTGGCACAGTCACAGTCATCCATGTGACGCTAAGATGGAAGTAAATGAAGAGTTCGCTTCCCATAGCAGACAGATCACGAGCTGGGCCACTCCTTTCCTTGCACTCCCTCCAAAGAGAAATCACACTAGTTGTGCCTGCGGTTAATCCACATAGCCCAGTATGGTGGCACATGCCTGTAATCCCAGCTACTGGAGAGGCTGAGGCAGGAAGATTGTAAGTTCGAGTGCCAGCCAGGGCAACTTAGCAAGACCCTGTCTCAAAATAAAAAACAAAAAAGGGTTGGGGATGCAACACAAGGTAGAGTGGCTTTGGGTCCCCAGCACCACAAGAAGGAAGGAAGAAAGGAAGGAAGGAAAGAAGGAAGGAAGAAAAAAGAAAGAAAGACAAAAGAAAAGGAAAAAAAGAAAGAAAGAACTTTCTTATGAATCCCAGTCCTCATATGTTTTTATGTTAAAGGAAAAAACAGAGAAACTAAAGATATTTTGGAAGCTCAGGAAAGAATACCCTGAAGTATGTTGCTTTGGCATCCCAAGTACTTTGAACTAAAGGAGAACCAAGTCTTGACCTCCCTCCTGCCCCCCACCGCCGCATCTCTTATTCCCTTTTCCCTTCTATAGCACAGAGAGGGCCTTTTCTTGAGCTTCCTTTATTTGGTCAAGGGAAGTTCCTCCAGGAAGGTGCAGTTGTCAGGACCCCTTTCCCTGGTATCTCATTAAACTCACAAGCGAAGGAGACCAAAGGGTGGACCTCGCCTAGAGACTCCCTGAAAGCAGCCTTCAATTCTGAGGGCCCACTTTGTTCCCGAGTCAGTGTGTCCTGCCCTCCCACTCCCACTACCTGCTGCTATCTCCTGCAGGATCCCAAGCCCCTGTTCCTTTTGCAGCTCTGAATGCTATTCAAACTTCAACCATCTGGCCTTCCTTGAGTCACAATGTGTGTGACTCCTGTGCATGCACCCATAATTAACTTGTGTGTCATTTCCCCTGTGAACCCGTCTGTTGTCAGTTTATTTCAACAGACTCAATTGTCAAACCTTCAGAGGATGGAGGGGAGGCTCCCTGAACTGCTACATCAGAAAGAAAAGTCTTGTCCCTGTCTTGCCCATGTACCCTGGAGTCTTTACACCCTTCATAATACTGTATAGCAAGTGACTCAAACTCCCTGAGGAGGTAAAGTCATGAGACAACTGAGGGCAGGTGGATGGCACACACACCCAAGACAGACTGACAAGCAGAGCAAGATGTGGGGTGTACAAGGCACTGTTGGGGTCCCCAGGCACCCTGGGCCCCTGAGTTTGAGATGGTGGCCCATGCTTTGGCAGGGCCACTCCCACTGGAGTGCAGGGGTCTTTCAGCAAACTGTGTACAGACCCCCAGGAGAAGAGGCTCTCCAGTCAGAGTTTGCATGGTTTTCCACAATCTGCTGAGCACATTGTCCCATTTGACTGGTCTCCCAGGTGCAGGTAGGGAAGACCCTCAGTGCACCCATCCTCAGCTCTTCCTTGGTTGTCCCATGCTGGTGTGCCCCTGCCATCTCACCAACCCTGCCAGCTTGACTCTGGCCTGGAGAAATCCTTCTGAGGCTGCCAGGTGACAGGAGCCTAGGGCCTAGTGACAGCAAGTCAGGGAGCAGAGCCAAGTCTCGCAAGTTTGGGCTCCAACTCCAAGTCCTGCCTTCTTTCTGGGCAGCCCCTCTGCTTTAGAGTGCAAGGTGAGGAGAGAAGGCAGTGCTGGCCCCAGCAGGAGGCCCCAGTTGCAGCTAGGAAGATGACTGAGGGGTGGATGGATGATTCCCTTGGTCCATTGAGTCATCGAAAGCTCATCTCCCAAGGCTGCACAGAGACTTTCTTAGATCTCTGTCCTGGAACAGAAGGACCCCTCTCCAGCAGGGGGCATAGCAGGTGGCACAGCCATCCACTGCCCTTTCCTGAAGGGAGTCCTTTGGCTGGAGAAAAGCGAATCTCCTCTGCAGTTCCCGCCCAGGGCGAAGCTGAAACACTTATGGTTCCTATTTAAAGCCACATCTCATTCATCATTTCAGCACCAACCAACAATTAAACCTGACTCAATCAAGCACTGACAACACAATTGGCCTGTCGCTGGCTATTTAAAACTCCATCCTGGCCTCTGGGGCGTCAGAACCAGAACTGTTTGTCCTGCCAAGAGCAAAGTCCCACCCACTTGGTCCCAAGAACCAAAGACGTGCCAGGTATAGGGGCCTGCTCTAGTGTCCCTGGGCTGTTAACCTGGCTCCCTGGGGACTGGGAGGGGTCAGGAATATCAGGAGGTAGGGCCTGAGGGAAGCAAAGAAAAGGCCCATATGCACTAAGGAGATCAAGCCAGCCCAGTGCACACACATGGGGTGCTTTGCCCCAACAGGTGTGGCCTCCTGGAAAGCGACCCAGCATCAGATCCCAGGGTTGAGCTCTGCCTTTGCAATCCATGGACCACTTCTGTGGGCCGCATTTCTCTACCTCACTTTCCTCACCAGGATGGTTAAAAAAAAAATCTCTCTTCATGTGCCTGGGTGATTAAGAGATCCCAGAAATCTGGCAATCCCAATAAAAGCACTTGGAAAGCCACCAAGTCCCAAAGTATGGGAGTTAAGAATAGAGCAAGCTGGCACTTGTGCTCGGGCCAGGGATGGCACCTGTCACGATAGGGAGGCCCGTTGTTCTTATAGCACTAGAGCTGGTGGTGCGCAGCATTGTATGATGAGTGTGAACAATGATCTTGCCAGGCTGGTGTGGTCAGCGAGGTTTTCCTGCAGGTCTTGGGCTTCAGCTCAGCTATGAAGGTCAAGCAAGACCCAAACAAGCCAAGAAAGAAAGGGAATCCAAGCCAGGCAGAGCTGCTCAGAGCTGGCAATGACCTCCCACTTCCATGCAGCTCCAGGAGGAGAGATCATGAGGTACGTAGGGGTGTGAGGGTGGGCTTTGTCAGGGGCTGAGGAGCACAGGGAATAGGCACCACCTGTCCCTGTCACTGTGGGCCTGAGAGGACCCTGTGTCTGGCCTAGGATGTGTGTTGGGGTTCAGCGAGATATCTCACGTAAGTCACTAGACGTGCTTCTCAAGCTTTCTGTGGTAAAGGACCAATTTTTAAAATATCTAATTAGTCATGGGTTAATGCTTTTATAAGATATAATAAAAATGAATTTCTAAACACATGATGACATACTTGGATAGAGTAGCAATGTCAAACTCTTGTAAAAAATTTCTAGCTGTTTCCTCCAAATTCCTGAACTTCTCTCATCAGCAACCAGACACCAGCCCCTTCCTGTGGCTTAGCACCATGCACAGGCCATGATGAGGAGAACAAGAAGCCAGCCCTTTCCTGTGAGTTGGCGCCATGTGCTGGCCACAGGGAGGAGAACAAGAAGCCAGCCCCTTACTGTGAGTCAGTGCCATGCATGGGTCATGGGGAGGAGAACCAGATGCTAGCCTCTTCTGGCATGCAGGCTGGGAGACAAGAAGAACCAAGCCCACCCACCCCCATAAGCAACCAGCTGATCCAGAGAAACATAGGCTAAGATGATAGCTATTGAAGTAGAATACAACTAAATGCTAGTAGTGTTTAGTGTTTTATTGACTGTGCAGGCCTAAAACCGATCGTCTGATCACCTATTTAGAGGATAACAATATGCAATACAGCATCTATGGGGGATTTCCTTCTGAAGGTGCTAGCCATTGTTAATTCCCTATTATCTTGTTTGAAAGTCCTGTGTCATTTTCATTGTTTGGTTTGGTTTTATTTAGTTTTGTCTTGTTTGATTTTATTATATGTGATGTCGTGGGCAGCTACGGTAACCATTGTTGATTTCCTATTATCTTGTTTTGAAGTCCTATATTGTGTTCCTTGCTTTGTTTTTATTGGTTCTATTCTGTTCTGTTTTGTTTGATTTTTCTATGTCTGAAGTTATGGGCAGCTATTTTGAAGACAACAAGAGGCATTATTGTAGCCATTGTTGATTTCCTATTACCTTGTTTTGAAATCCTGTGTCACTTACACTGTTTTGTTTTGATTGGCTTTATTTTCCTTTGTTTTATTATCTTTAAAATAAAAAACTAAAAAAAAGTGAGGCACTTTTAATAATATGGGAACGTTTTTATTCTAAGAGAAAAGGACAGTTAATAAAATTGTATATACTGTTTAACTTCAATTATAGAACAAAAAAAAGTACATGTTTTCTAAAAAGACTGGAAGGAAAAATACAAAATGTTTTGTCAGTTGTCTCCTTAATGAGGATTACATGTGATTTTAATTTCCTTGTTGTGTTTTCCTACACAGAGCATGTATTCCCTTTATGAACAGAGAAGTACTAAGCCCTGTTTTTGAGAGAAAAAAGTCTCCCATCTTCTGTCACCCTATCAGCATTGACACTCAGGGTAGGCGGGCGTTGCTGGGGTTTTGTTTTGCTCTCTGCTCACAGGGCAGGGAATAACCATTCTCCACTGGGCTTCTGTAGGAGCAGGAGGCCCAGAACAGTTCTGGTTGGGGACTGAGACAGGTACAAGATGCAGGCCTGCATGGCTGTCTGGAGTGGCTTTTGCTGGCTCCCCAACTTCCACCCCAGTTGCTCAGGGTGGTTTCCAGGAAAGTCCCAGTGTCCGTTCCCCCAGCACCCACCTTTCCTGGAAGACTTTTCCCTGCTCCATCATGTACCTGATGTGCTTTGGGGATTGTCGTAGGTGCCCATGTTCTAAAAGGTCCTTCCCTGAACACCCGCCAAGCCTCCATTAGGTCCCAGGGCATTCCGTCTGCTCCTATTGGAATACATGTCGCATTCAGCTATAGTCATGGCCACTTTTCTGCTTCCCTGCCACCTTCTGACTCCATGAAGATTAGGACTGTACCAGCAGTGGCACACAGCAGACCCACCAATAAATGTTCACCAGCTGAATAAAAGAGCCATGCCTCCAAAGCCAGCTGGCCAGATGTCGCACAGGAAGCTCCAGGCACTGCCTTGCCCAGAGCCCTGTGGGGAAAAGTGACCCCAATAGTTCTTCGTGCATGAAGTCATGATGGCCAGTGTCAAGCAGAGAGTGGAACCTCCTGTGGGCTGTGCCCAGCAGATCCCACAGGGATGCCCGGGGCTGGCAGGAGGGAGTGCCCCCCACTCTGGTAGCCTGCTCAGAAACCCCAGACTGCACAGGCTCTCTACACCAGGCGCTGGCGAGCTGGCCAGGTGCACAGCTTCCGGGGAGAGGGACCCAGAGGAAAGCACTGTCCTAAAGGTCACTGGGCTTCACCCAGGATCTCTGGGCATCAAGTCTTTCCAGCCCCCTCAATCAGTATCTTCTGGGCAAATCAAAGGAGCTGCATTACAGGAAGGCAGCCATGTACAAGTCACTCTGGCTACTCCTTTGGGAGTCACTCTTAAGTCACGGGCCTAGCCTGGCTGGCGCCATGTGGGGACCAGAGCTCCAAGCCCGGCCCAGCATGGTGGCAGTCAGTTGCTGAGCCATGCCAACCTGTCCCCAACTCCTCTGCTGAGATGTGGAAGCGTAAAATGTGAGTGACTCTCCCACGTCCTTTGTGTGGTGTCTCCTGACCAAGAGGGAAGCATATGGCACACAGTGCCCTGGAGGGTAAAGAGGCTTCTGGGCTCCAGGAGAGGTTGGCCCAGGCCAGCAGTGGGCTTCTGAGGCCAGCCCTTAGAACACTGGGGTGGTGCCAGTGTTTTTGCCCCACCCTTCAACACTCCTCATTTCTGCTCCCTCTTGGGAAGACCATATCCTCAGGCCTCTGGCAACCACATGTTCCAGTCTTTAAAGGACAGCTCAGATTTAAAATATTCCCTTCCCATAGCAGCCCACATCACTGCGTGGAAGAGGCCGCCTAGAAGCTTCCTGTCATGGAAGGACTATGACTGATGTCGTCCTCCCCAATGGGATGAGGAAGGGCTCAATGGAAGAATGGTCTGTGGAAAACAAGGCCACCACCAAGGACAGCAATGGCCCAGTCAGGCCATGGAAATCAGGGAGGCTGCCCCAACAGTGACCCCTCCTCCACCATGACAGGTAGGGCTGTAGCTGACAGGGTCACCTGTGCTGTGGGAGATCTGCCTGGCCATGCCACAGCAGGGTCCACATCCTTCTTCATTCCAAGCCCAGCTGTGCCTCAGATGGCTCTATGAGCTTGGGCAAGACACCCGCTGGCCTCAGTTTACTCACTGGCTAAATGGGGATAATCCCACCTGCACCTCAGGGCTGAGGGAAGCCATTGAGATGACACATGAGGTACACAGTCAGGTCAGAGCTGGCCCAGAGCCTCGCCTGGACATGACCTTCATGAAGCCATCTGAAGGACTCAGCCTCCTCCACCACACCCTCTGCCTCCCGAGGTGAGTGTCCTGCCCCGTGTCACTGGGATCCCCTGATATCCAGCAACCCCTCCATACATGTGTACACACACACACACACACACAGTGTCCCTGCCCTGTCTGGTCACTCTGGACAAACCCAGCCCTGGATTCAGGAGCAAATTCCCTAGGTGTTGGGAGAGGCAAATGGAGCTCCTATCCCAGGAAAGTGCTCCCCTCTACCAGGCCGGGATTTGCACTCAGGACTGGGTCCGGCCTGCACCTGCCTCGGGGGCTACAAGGCCCATGCCTCTGGCTCACGAAGGCCACACTCTCCAGCAGAGATGCTCTGGATGTGGGATTGCAGTGCTCATCACCCCTCATCCAAGCCCTGGGGGCTGACCCTGCTCCCTCCCCCACAGCAGCAAGGTCACTAAGACAGGAGCAGCTAAGGGCTGGCAGTGCACCCCTGCTCCCCCATCAGCCTGGGGTCAGAGGGGTTTGGGAGGTTTCTCCTCCCCTCCCCCAGCCAGTGGGCTGGGCCACCTGAGCCAGCTAGGACCTTGTCCTCCCCTCCCTCTCAGCGCTGACCCCAAGCCCCAGGGGAGGAGAGAGGGGCAACTGCGTAGGAATGGAGGCAACTGTGGTGCCACTGGATCTGGTCACTCCTTGACTGGGCCTGGGGTTGGCAGAAGGGCTCTCCACCTCTGTCCCACCTCTTGCCCCACTCTCCCTTAGGAAGCTTCTGTTGCCCTGCTGGAATAAGCTTTCCAAGTTACGTTTCCTCTTCCATCCTTGTCTACTTCATGGCAACCGGAATGCGAACAAGATGCCTAGAGCTCAAGCAACCATTTTGGGCCATATGGTGGATTCCAGTATGAGAAAGTAAGGCAATAAGACCAAAAAACTAGCCGGACGTGGTGACGCAGACCTGTAATTCTAACACTCAGGAGGCTGAGACAGGAGGATTGCTACAAGTTTGAGGCCAGCCTAGGCTATAAAGTGAATTCAGGGCCAGGCTGAACTGCATAGCAAGATCCTGCTTCAAAATTACACACACACACACACACACATGCACACACACAATAGTAAAAAACTAGAGACCCTGATGATCATGGAGCCAAACTACCATCCCTGGGCTGCTTACTTCTACCGATGGCTTTTCTGAGAGGACAAATGGCTTCTATCTTATTGGAGCCACTATTATTTTGGGCGTCCTGTCACATTAGTCAAACACTATCCTAACTGATTAAAAAAAAAATCTTCTTTTAAAAAAAGACACAAGTAAACATTGACAATTCCGTGGAGAAAACAGACAAGTAAATGAAAATAATTCAACTGGATGATGACAATATTCCTGTGACATCATTTTAAGGGGTCATTGATTATAAAATGCACTACTAATTCACATACTTTTAGGAAAAATAATACTGCCATTAAATTGAGTCATGATCCCTTAAAAATAGTCCCACATGACACATGAACCAGTCACGCCAACCTCTCATTAGTTTGAAATACTTCACTGCTTCTTCCAAGGGATTTCACAATGTATCCAACTGTCGCTGCCTTGCTTGCTCTGTGACAGGCCATCCTTTGGAGCACGTCTCAGAAACAGAACACAGCACCATTTTGTCTGTGTTCATCTTATCTCCTGTCCTGTGGAACTCTTCACCGTGACTTTGGAAGAAGTACCGGTTTTGTCTCTGATGAGGAACACTTGCTTCATTAATGTCAGATTTACTCTGGGTTCCCCAGTGGCGCATCCTTCTTCCTGCTCAACAGCATTTCCCCTCTCTGTGAACGCAGAGCCCTCCAGAAAGCCCTTTGGGTGGCCATTGACCGACCGCACAGAACAACCGAGAGCGCACAAAACAGCCAAAAAATATGGCCAAGGGTGCGCAAAGACCACTCCAGGACAGGCCCCTGGGACAGTGGCTATAAAATGCCTTTGGCTGTAAGCACAGCTCCATCTCCCAGAGGTGAGATGTGGGTTTGTCCAGAGCCTAGGGTGGGGTCTGTGGAGCGGTGACCAATCCGTGAGTCCGGGGTTTCCTTGGAGATGATGAAAACACTGGAACTGGCTCTGGATCCTGGTAATGGCCATGCAACTATCAATGTACTAAATGTCACTGTGTTTGTACTTTAGCATGGTTAAAATGATAAATTTTGTGTTTTCAATTCCAGTTTGTAAAATTGTATCTTAGATTTGATGATGATGATGGCTGCTTTTATTTAAAAATTGCTAAGTTTCAAGTGAAAGAGGCCAATTTGAAAAGGCTACATCCTATATGATTCCAACTATATAAGATTCTGGAAAAGGCAAAACTATGGAGACCATAAAAATATCAGTGCATTGCCAGAGCCTAGGGGGAGGGAGAGAGAACAGGCTGAGCACAGACAATTATTAGGGCAGTGTTATGGCTCGTGTCTGGATGTCCCCCAAAGCCTCACGCAGTCATAGGTGGGGCTTTTTCAGAGGTGGCTGGATCTGGAGTGTGTGATGCTGGGACTGATTCATGATGAAATGCTAGAATCAAGGATCAAGAGCACTAAGATTAAGGTTGTGAGTGCTGCACACCCTAAGTAGCCTGGATAAGATGCAAAGAAAAGAAAGAGCTATTGTTGTCCCCCTTGCTTTCTTTGCTACCTTTTCCCCACCATGAACTGTTTCTTCTCTGTAATGCCATCCTGCCTTGGAGCCAGTCAATTATGGACTAAAACTGCCTCTAAAAACCGTAAGCTAAATAAACCCTTCCCCTTTTAACTTTGGGTGTTGAGTATTTTGCCTCAGCAATGAGAGAAAAATAACTAAGACAGGCAGTGAAACCATTGTGTCTGATACCATAACAAAGGTTTATGTGGCATGCTGTGTCTGATACCACAGAATGCTCAGCAGCCAGAATGAGCCTCTGACCCTTAATCTCCATGTTAACTTGACTGGATTAGTAAAGCCCACTCCTGGGTGCATCTGTTGGGCATTTCCAGAGATGGTTGCAATGTGGGTCCGCAAACCAAGGGGGGAAGACCTACCCTAATTTTGGTTGCCAGCCCAAGTGGAATGAAAAGAGAAAGGAGGAAGTAAGAGCACACGTAAAAGCTCAATTCCGCAGGGGCAGGCACATGTTTTGCTGCTGTCATCGCCTGAAGACATCACATTCCAGTTTCTTCGGCCTTTCTGCGTGGACTCCCATGGGAGACTCTCCAGGTCTTCACTCTCGGACTGGCCCTGAGTCCTTGACCTCTCTTGTTCTGAGGCTTCCAGCTTATCGGTCTGAGCTGCTCCTGGGTCCTCTGGCTCTTCAGCTTACAGGCGGCCTTTGTGGAATTTCCAGCCTCTGAAGTAAGCCAATTTAATAAATCCCCTTATTACACACAGGCACACCTATGCCACACATACATCACACACATACCATACACACACCCCACTATTGTATCTGTTCTTCTAGGGAACTCGCACCAATACAGAGCCAGCCTTTAGGTAAACTACACACTTTGAGCAGTTAGGATCTGCGATGTAAGTCTGTCCACCACTCATAACAAATGTACCACTGTGATGGGGAGGCCGGGCATGGGGAGGAAGGGCATATTTGGGAAATCTCTGAACCTCCCTCCAAATTTTGCTCCATGCTCCAAACCTGCTCTAAAAATCAAAGTTTTTTTTTATTTTTTTAACTTACTATTTCAAGCACTGCTCTGAGTATGTCATGTAATGCTTGAATGCAATCCCCACAGTAACCCTATAGCATAGCTGATAATTGCTAATCTCTCTGGACCACAGAAGCCCCAGCGCTCAGGACTCCAGTTGCTCCTCTGCTCACCCCTCATGACAGCAGAGCTCAGCAGGTCTCCCCGGATGCTAGCTTTGAAAGCACAAACTTGCTTCTGCCTGCTTGCTGTGTTAGGGAATGATGTGAGCATAATGCAAATATCATATTTACTTATGTGTGATTTTCACTGTCAGGGGTTAGCAAAGTACAGCCTGCTGGCCAGTGGCCAGTTTTTGTAAATAAAGATTTAAAGGGACATGCAATGCTCCTGCATTTACCTCTGGTCTATGGCTGCTTTTACACCCTCAAGACAGAGTGGAGTCCTTCTAGCAGAGAATACACAGCTCAGAAAAGCAGAAAGTGTCAGGCTGTGTGCATGCGTGCGTGCATGCATGAGTGTGTGTGTGTGGGTGTTTGTGTGTGTGTGACTGAGAACCCAGAGCTTTTACACTCAACTTTTTAATTTTGTTTTATGAGACAGGTTCTTGATAAATTGTCCAGACTGGCCACAAACTTGCAATTATCTCAGCCTCCCAAGTAGCTGGGATTACAGGCACCTGGCTTTATCAGGCTTTTTAAGAGATGAGTCTATGAAACCTGTTGTGTGAAGCAGAAAAGTGCCCAGCAGAACCATAGGCATCAGCCAAATACCAGGCTACCCGCGACCCTCCAGCTGCCTCTGCTCCTCGGGCTGCTGAATCCCCGCTGGTCTGCATCCGCGCCCACGGCCTTCCTCTGCCTGAGACACCCTCTGCCCACACTGCACCCCTCACCCAGCTCCCTGCCGCCCCATGCAAACCTCAGGGCTTCTTAAAGGCAAAGGCTCAAATCTATTGTAGTAATTATATATTTCCTAACTACTCAATATGAGAAATTTTTATTACAATCTGACCTTTTTTTTAAAAAATGCATCAGTGATGAAATTTTTGAATACTATCCACTCCTCTCATTTTTTTCCCTTAAGTTTCATGGGTTTTTAAAAAATTATTAGTGTGGTTTAAAAAACACAATATAGGGCTGGGGATTTAGCTCAGTGGCACAAGCACCTGCCTGGTGAGCACAAGGTCGTGAATTTTATCCCTGGTACCAAAAAAGAAAAAGAAAAAGAAAAAAAAAGTAATATACAGTTCACCACCTAAGCCCTTTTAAGCATGTAATTCAATAGTGTTAAATATATTCACCTTGATATGAAACCAATCTCTAGAGTTTTTTCATCTTGCAAACATGAAATTCCATTCCCACTAAAAAGTAAATCTCTGTTCCCCTCTCACCCCAGCTC
Organism: Dasyprocta punctata; assembly: GCA_004363535.1. Lineage (NCBI taxonomy): Eukaryota > Metazoa > Chordata > Mammalia > Rodentia > Dasyproctidae > Dasyprocta > Dasyprocta punctata. The sequence continues at coordinate 41,078 of RJWM01015288.1, forward strand.
CAGTAACCACCAGCTTATGTTCTGTTGCTAGGAGTTCACTTACTTTCAGCATCTCATATATTCGATGTATCTGTATCTGTATCTGTACCTATATCTGTTTCTGTGTTTTTGCAACTGGCTTATTTCACTTGGTCCGACATCTGCAAGGTTTGATCACCCTATACAGCTTGTGTCAGGATTTGCTTTCTTTTTTTTTTTTTTTTTTTTTTTTTTTTTTTGTCTTTTTGAGACAGGGTTTCACTGCACAATTGAGGCTGACCTTGAACTCACAGTGATCCTCCTGCCTCAGCCCCCTGAGTGTTAGGATTAGTAGTCTTCCTTCTAAGGCTTACCCACATTGGAGCTGTTGCTATGATTTGAGTGTATGTATCCCTCCACATCCCTATGCTGAATTTTATCCTCCAGGCCACAGTATAAAGAGTTGGGAATGTGAGGAGGTGAGTAGAAGTGAGGATTCTACCCTCACAGATGGGATCTGTGTTCTTACAAAAGGACCGGCAGAGGTTAGGCCTCTCTTCTGCCTTCCACCTTCAGCCAGGTGAGGACACGGTGTTGGTCCCTTCGGGCCCTGTGAGGAGGCGGCAGCGAGGCACAGTGACCTTGGAAGGAAAGAACAGCCATATTCAGACACTGAAACTTCCAGCGCCTTCATCTTGGACTTCCAGCCTCCAGAACTGCAAGGAAATAAATTTGTGCCCTTTGTAAATACCAAACCTCAGGAATTTCATGATAGCAGCACAAAGTAAACTTATCCACTCTTCCACAGCCGGTCATGTGGGCTGCTCCTACCTCTTAGCTGCTGTGACTAGCACTGTGCCGACATGAATCCCTCAGACTCAAGACCCTGCTTTGAATTCTCTTGGATATATACCCAGGAGGGGAGTTGCTAGGTCATATGGAAAGTATATGTTGAACATCTTGAGGAACCACCAAATGCTTCCCACGCTGATTGTACTGTGTCACAATCTCACCCCAGTGCATAGGGTTCCAATTTCTCCACATGCTTGCCAACACTTGCTATTTTCTATTTTTTATAGTAGCCATCCACATGGCTGTGAAAGGATGTCTCATTGAGGCTCTGATTTGCATTTCTCTGGTGATTACTGGTGTTGAGTATCTCTTTATACATTTGTTGGCCATTTCTGCATCATCTTGGGAAAAATCTGTGTTTAAATTCTTTGCCCATTTTATAACCAAGTTATTTGATTTTTTAGTATTGAGTTGGATAGACATGATGAAAGCAGATGTCCTTGCCTTGTTCCTATCTTAGGAGGAAAAGTCTTCAGTCTTTCACCATTGACACAGCGTTCGCTGTGAGCTTTCCATAAATGGCCTTTGCTATGTTGAGGTAATTTACTGGTAATCCTAATATGTTGCATATCATAAGCCTTGTGGGTTTTATTACACAGTTTTGCATGGCACGGTGATTTTGAGGCATGCATGTGTCACGTTATAAAAGAACTCGGTGCAGACGGTAAGATCATTTCCACAATAACAGAGAGGAAACTGAGTCACAGAGAGGGTCAGGCTTTGAACCAGAAGCCACGTGCTGTATTTACACACTTAACTCCGTTTTTCTTATAATAAGATCCATTAAAGAAATAAAGAAACTTATACAAAGTTATTTATCCAGAAAGTGGCCCCAAGTATTCAAGGCATGTGTGTGTGTGCGTGTGTGTGGAGTGGAAGGGGAACAGTGGAGGGCCTACAGTGCACAGAGGGGCAGGCAAGACTGCCCAGAGGCAACAAGTGACAAGTTGGCTGAGAGACCAGAGACCGGGGTCTGGGTGGACCTGTGCAGGCTTTCTAGCCCCACTGATGCAAGTTGTGGGCCTATAATTCCCCCGTGCCCCTGGCCCTGATGTGGGGTCATCAGCTACCACCTCCAGGTCCTGGTTGATCCCTGTTACGGCTTGTATGTAGATGTCCCCCAAAAGCCTCATGCAGTCATAGGTGGGACTTTCAGAGATGGCTGGATCTAGTGTGTGTGATGCTAGGATTAAAGATGTGACACTGGATTAAAGGTGTTGTACTGGGATTAAGGAAGGCCCACTCTGAGTGCGGTTGAAACCTCCCAAGACGTAGGTAGCCTCGGAGGGATAAAAGGGAGAGGTGGGCTGCCGCTGCTTGCTAGTGTGCTGCCTCCTGCCTGCTCTGTTTCTTCTCTTCAATGCCCCTGCTTTAGAGCCAGCCAACTAAAACAAAAAGAAGAAGAAGGAAGGAGAAAGAAAAAAGAAAGAGAGAGAGAGAAAGAAAGAAAAGAGAAAAGAAAAGAGAAAAGAAGGAAGAAAAATAACTAAGACAATCTCTGAGCCCCTCCACCCTACCCCCGTGAAGTCTGCCCAAAGTTTTAGCAGATAGGGCATTGGGATTTGGGGAGCAAGAGTGTGTCCCAACTTCTCTTGGCTGCCCCTTAACCAGACTCTTACTTTCACCAAATAAGTGGTTCCCTGACCCCGTTTCCACTTCTTGCTGCATTTAGACACCAGGAGCTGAGACTGGGGAGCTACCAACAGAAAGAAGTGGGTGCTAAGACCTGCTTGGCTTGGCTTCTCTGGCTCAGTCACCTCCCCTGGTTGTAAACCAGGAGCCACTGAGCAGAAGCAGCTAAGGGTCTGGGGAGATGGAGAGATACTCCACAGGCTGGATGTGAGACACCCACAACAGGAGGTTCGAGGTGCAGGACCCGGTGGGTCTGGGTTGCCATCTCTCCTTTGCCAGTTGCTGTGTGGCCCTGGACAAGCCACCAGTCCCCCTAAACCTAAGGTCCCCTCTTCTGTGAAATGAAGATGCCACATCAGCTACCTGGTTATGTGAGGGTCAGGTGAGGTCCTCCAGACCTGCGTGGGACCTTTGGGTACCACATCTTTGGTGGTTACAGGCCCCCTCTTCTCTCTCTGTTACTCCAAAAAGAACTGTACACTGAACAAATATAGCTCTTTGCAAAATTACAAACAACTTCACTTTTGCCTTTACTCCTTAGAGCTTCTTCTGTCTCACAACCTTTTTGTTCACTGCTAGATGATGCAGTCTTAAAAGCCTTTCTGGACATGGTAAGTGGACACAACAGGTGGCTCTAGTGACTCACATGAGGGTCATTATGGGAGTTTAAGGATGGGGGGCCTCCCTGAGGCTCTCTTACCTCTAATTCCTTTCTGTGACCTGGCCGGATGCCTCAAACGTCCCTTGCCTCCTTCCTCAGCCTTGGGCTTCCGTGGTCTACCCTAGTTTCTGCTGGTGGCCCAATTCATCCCTAGGCAGCATAATTGGACAGAAAATCCTAAGACTTTGCCTTCATTTTCTAGGGCTGTAGCAAATTTCTATAAACTGGGTGGCTTAAGGCAGCAGAAATTGGTTCTCTATTGGTCCTGGGGATTGGATGTCTGAAGTCAGCTGTCAGCAGGCTATGCCCCTCTGAGGCTCTGGGCAGAATCTTCTGGGTTTCTCCCCAGCTTCTCTTGGTTCCTAGAGGTTCTTGGTGTTGCTTGACTTGCAGCTACTTGGCTCCAGTGTCTGCCTCTGACATCACATGACCTTCTCCTCTATCTCTTTGTGTCTCTGTGGCTCCATGTCTCCCCGTCCCTAAAGGATTCAGATGAAGGGACCCCACCCTAATCCAGACTGACTTCATCTTCATTACGTCTGCAACAACCATTTCCAAATAAGGCCCCATTGGCAGGGATTAGGGATGAGGATTTAAACCCACAGCAAACCCTCTTGCTCTGTGGCTTTCACCTGTTCCAGGGGCTGCAGCCATGTTTCCCTTCTCCCAGAAGACTGGGGAGCTCTAGACCTCAACACTGCTGCACCTCCTTCAGCTCATCATAAAGTGGCTGCTGGCTACCTCTAATCCTTCCCATTTCTCAGGTGGGAGTCTGGTACCAGGTGCCTGTGACCACATAGTACACTCTAAAAAGTGCTGACATAGCCCCCTACAGGCCGTGCAAGAGGCAGGCACCTTCCACTCCTCTTGCTTGGGAAGGAGGAATGTGGCCCTAGATTTTCTCTATCAATCCCCAACAACCTGACCACCAACCACAAAGAGAGCTGTAAGAGATGTAAAGCTAGATTTGTTTTGTTTTTGCAATGCTGGGAATCAAATCACGGAGCTATATCCCCAGTCCTTTTTATGTTCTATTTTGAGACAGAGTCTTGCTAAGTTGCACTGGTAGGACTTGAACTTGAGATCCTTCTGCCTCAATCTCCCTCAGTGCTTGGAATTATAAACTGGGAATTTCACTGTGCCCAGCTCAAAACCTGTTTTTAAATATTTTCTTATGAGTTTGCATTATGGACTAGTGCCCCTAAAAGCTGATATTTATCATCTTAACCCCTCAGCCAGCATCCTATTATACCACCTCCTCAGGCCTGGAGAATTACACCAATCAGTTCTTCATAGATGGCTCCCAAGCTGGTCAGGGACAGGAGGCCTGGGGCTTGGTGCTAGTCTGGGGGAAACCTACTGTGCATAGAATACTGTAATAGGGAAGGAAACACATGGTCTTGGGGTACAGCAATTTCCTCATTCTGTGACTGTACACAAACTATTTATTTATTTCACTAACTGTCATTTTCCTTATCATAAAATGAAAAAAAAAAAGGAAGTACATTCTCAAATTCAAAGAGCCATGGTCAGAATGAAATGTGTGCACTGTGACCAAGTAAATGTTAAGGATTCATCTAGTTCCAAGGTGACAGTTGTCCTTGAAATCTCCAGGGGCCCCAGGGCTCAGGGAGGAAAGGTGGGGGACTCAGACTGTTCACCCTCAGGGTGGATAGTTAACACACGTGACTCTAAACAGTAATAACCACATCAGGCGACCGGCACAGGGTAGCAACAGGCTGGACAGGATCCCTCGCCAAACCGTGGGCCCAGGAGGATCTCGGTCTGGATTTGAAGGAAGTAAACAATCCTGATTCAAAATGGCTTTTTGAAGAAATGGGCCTTGGGCCTGGCCTGAGGATAGCAGGGGAGATTAGATTTAGGATGGGGACGAAAGGGCACGTCTCCCTGTGAAGAGGCTGAACGTGAGTGGAGAGACCATCACACACCCACTCCCTTGGAGAGGTTCTCAGCCCATACCGCTCTGGTGCCTGGGCCTCCTTGAGAACCAGGGTGCTGGATTAGGGTTTGGAAAAGCAGCCCATCCGATCCCAGAGACAGCCGGAGTTCTAACCTCTCAAATCTCTGCAGAGCACTGTGACTTCTGTATGAAAAAATTGCTAAACGAGAAAGCAAATTTAATGTATTTTTCAGTGCCACACGGTCAAAGTGGCACAGCGATGTCAGATTTGCCCCCACCTTTACCTGCATCCAGACAGTGCCCCCACATTTCTTCTGCTGCTCTGAAAATGTCATTTCCTTCTCAATCACTCCCTGGAGAGTTCTTGTCCCAGGAGACTGCAGGCCCTTCACTCTTAATGCTAGACCCTGCTGGCCAAATATTTTAGATTTCTAACATTAAGCAGCTTTGCTCAAAGGCTACCAGATTGCAAAGAATTTTCCTGAAGGGTCAGAAGAGGCCTTCCCAAGAAGCCCCAGAAATAGAAGTGCTGGTTGGGGATCCAGGATCCCCAGCCCGAATCTTTAACTTCCACCTCCGGGAGGTAGAGGCTGTCTCCCTTGTTCTGGCTCCAAGCTGAACCCTGCTTCCTGGGGCCTCTGCCAGCCCAGGCTTCCTGCAGGCTGCACCTGGACACAAGGGGCCCTCACAGTGGCTGCACCGTGCTCAGCTGACACAGAGGCCTTGTCTGTTTCCAGAGCCAAGGTGGGTGGACCAAACAGCCTGTGGGGACCTCACCTTGCCTCTGGATTTTCTGTGGATTTCTCAGAGCTTTTCATCTGATCTTCACATCACCACTCAACAGCAGTAAGCAGCAGGGACAGTTAGTAGCTGAGAGCTGAAGGCTGAGGCCTGAGGTAGAAGCAGTGAAGAGCATCTGTGACTGCCACTTAGCCTTTCTGAACCTCAGTTCTCTCACCTAGAAAAAGAAAAAGAGATGGAAGCCTGCCCACACCGCATAGAGGGGGCTCAGTGTCGCCTTTGGTCACCAGGCAAGACCTAAAGGCCAACTCAATGCAGAGGCAGCGCCCTGAGGGATCCGGGATGGGCCAAGTACTGTTCGAGGACATTCCATTCACCACCTTGTATCATCTGCGCACAACCCCCTCAGCCAGGCATGCTTCGCCCCTTCATAGAGGGTCCGCTGGAAGCAGAGAGTTTACACACAGCTGGGCTCCAACCCTGGCTGGAGCCACATCCTTCCCACTACTCTGCTGCCCGCTGTGGGCATGAGGGGCCCTGGTGGGTGGAGGCAGGTTCCAACCTGCAGGTCTCCTCCTCCAGACAGATGGCAGCTGGGTGTGGTCAGCCCCAGCCCCAGTCACTGAGATAGGTGAGGACGCCAGAGAAGAAAAATGGCAGAGTTCAAGAAAATTGGGCTTTGAAATCATCTCCTTCCTCAGATCAGAGACATTTTTCATAGAGAAATTTTACATGGATTAAAGAGAAACATACTCTTTAAAACCAGGGCAAACTAAGAGACTTGAATATTCACCAAATCTGGGGGTGACTTTTATTAAACTTTGAAATGATTGATGAAATCGCAAAGGGAAGATTAGCAGGTTTGACTGCAAAGAAAAGTAAACTGTCCGTATTTAAGAAAATGACTGGAAGGGGGCAAGCAGGGGGAAATATTTGCAGCATTTAAGGTAAATAAAAAGCTGTTTTTATTTAGTTGTACTCTCCTAAAATTTTTTGAGATGGGAAGGAGTTCAAATGAACTGAAAAATACAAATAGCCTTATTTATAACCAGAGAAAGAGAATGATGAAGCAATTTACATAACACAAATAAATTATAACTAGTAAACAGATTTGCATGTCCTACCTTGCTAATCATCAAAGAAATGCAAAGCTAAATAGGCAGGAACCCAGTGCTCTGGAAGGTGTGATAAAATAGCCTCATACATTGCCGGGACCTAGTTAAATTGTTCCAGTTCTTAGGGAAAATAATGTGTTGATAGATATCAAGAATTTTAGATGTATTTGTTCTCTTCTATAGAATAATAGAGAAATTATGCCAAAAATTAAAAAATATGGAAAGTGTTATATGC
>RJWM01015289.1:0-48209 GCA_004363535.1 Dasyprocta punctata
TCTAAATGAGAAAGGTCTGGGAGGCACCAGGTTACATCTTTCTAATATCTTAGTACAAGATCTTATAGGTCCTTGACTGCAAAGACAAATTTTACAGTACTCAGTATATTTTATTTCTCCTGGGAAATTTTGAGACAATGTTGAGAAATTTTTCAAAAGAACATTGGAATGCAGAATAGTTGTATTTTTTGATCTTGCATGGTCTGAGTTTGAAATATTTTCTCTAAATTCTTCTTTGAAATGACATATTTCCTCCTTTGTTTCTTATTCATCTAACTGTACTTTATCATAAGTAGTTAAATGAGTCAAGTAGCACTTTCAGTGCTCTGCCTAGAAATATCTTACACAAATACACAAGTCCATTTGGTAGGTTTTTGATCTTGCAAACTTCTACAGGCAATAGTTTAATCAACTGCTCTATTAAAGAAAGATGTGGTCCCCCTTTTCTGAAACTTTCAAAAATTTCCTTCTTTTCTTCAAGGTCCATTGATAGTCTCCCCAAGGACCTATGGCCTCTGCTCACTACCACATTCAGGAAGAATTCTGTATTAGTCAACTTTGCACTGCTGAAACAAAAATATCTAACATATACCACTTAAAGGAGGAAAGGTTTATTTCAGCTCGCGGTTTCAAAGATTTCAGTCTATGGCCAGCAGGTTCCAAGGCAGAAATGGCATGGCAGAAAAGTATGTTGGAGGAGGGCTGCCCAATCCATGACAGTCATGGCAGAGCTAGAAGAAGAAAAAAGAGGGGAGGCTGGAGACAGAAGGTACCCTCCAAGGGTACCCCCACCACCTGTGACCTACCACCTCCAGCTGGGCTTCACCTTCTAACGTACATTGATCTATGAACTCATCAATGGATTGATCACTGAAATAATGATGTAAGATACAGTCAAATGGACATATCATTACTGAGGGAAAAATGATACAAAAGGAAATATGACAATATATCTCCCGATGAAGCAACTAAACTTCATAGAAAATGTATAAAAAATAATTCTATGGACATATAAACTAAAAAGTAGTTTATGTGTAAAAGGGAAGTACTACTAGACTGGCTTCATATTTCTCTACAATAATTCTAGCTGACAAATAGCAGATGGGTAAACAAGAGTTAATTCAAAATAAAGAACTAAAAGATGGCATGCTGTGTTAAAATACCAGTGAGAATTGAATCCAATTCTACATAGTATTAAAACACATCAACATCAAAAACTGTGGCTTTGAGCAAAAATCAAATCATCCCAATATGTAAATACAGATATAAAACAATAGAGGAAGAACCCATTATAAGGAAGTAAAGGTCTGATCAATTTCCTTATCTTTCAGACTAGAGATTTTATATATGCTGTTTGATACATGTTGTTAAAATTAATCACTTAAAGTTTTCCACATTTTCAGCATTGAGAATATCATTTGAAAACCGCTCTTTTTAACTGAATTAATATGACATCTTAAGTGATTTTCCTATTAAATTCAAATTGTTTCTATTTGAAGTATTTTATTTGAAGTTATATGCATAGGATTTTTCCATTATGGTGTACAAGGCTGATACTTAGCCTCTCATTACAACTGGCTAGAAAACTGGACAAAAAATATGATATAACTATTTGCAGACATTGGAAAGTAGACAACACAGATTGTGATCCCCACAGACAGGTAGATAAACCACAAGATGATTCCTGGCATCCATCGTTCTGGTTTTTTGCCTGATGTGGTTTCAAAACCACTAGTAGAGAAGGAAAGCTCTCAAATATAGTTAAGCAAAAATCAGAGATTAAGGCAGACTAAATGACTAGGAACTGTAGGCACAGTTCCAAAAAGAATGATATTACAAAATAAGAGAGTTTCAGAAACCTGCGTAGGGCTTGAGTTTTAGGTTAATTGTAAGGTTGTAGGTACGTAGAGTAAAACTCCACAGCCAGGACAAAAAAATTACTCAGTGGGAAAAGCCGAACAACTTCTAGGGTTCAAGAAGTTTGTGACGTGTGTAAGAGCTCCTGTCACTGGGACAAAATACACAACAACTAAACCTCACAGGAGAGCTTTAATTTGCTCACGGTTTCAGTCTAAGATCACCAGTTGGCTCCAGGGCAGAGACGTCAGAAGGGACCGGCATGCTGGAGCAAAGCTGTTCGGTTCTTGGTGGTCAGGAGCAGAGCAGGGGATCAGTGCCAGAAAGGAACCCATGAGGGACTACGTGCGGTACCCAAGATCACAGCTCCATGGCCCAGCCAGATACACCCAGGACCACACTTGACCAATCCGCTAGACATTCCTTAACCCACGCAGTTGACACACCAAGATTAATGATCACAGAAGAGGCTCAAGTTTTGGTGAGCCAGAGCAAACTCCATAGTGATCACTTGCAACGGTCAGTGGGTACCCCAGCAGTGTCCGAATTTAGTACTCATAGGCCTATGGCAAAATCTACTATAGGTTAAGCCTCACAGAGCTTGAAAAGAGGTTTCAAACTTTCAAGGTTCCAGCTAATACAAAACATAGGTTTCCAAAAAGAAAACCTAAAACTCTTGAAAGGAAGACAACAAAATCCAGGCATTCAGCTACCCAAGAGTCGCAATGTGCAACTCTCATCAAAAAGTACGAGACAGGATAAAACCAAGGGGATGTGGTGCACAGCCAGGAGAGAGCTCAGTCAATAGAAACAGACACAGGAATGACGGGAAGGTGGGCCACAAAAGGATGACAAAGAGTTACAGTTAAAACAGCTATTAAAACAGTGCATCCATATTTCAAAGAAAACATGATTACAGTAAGCAAAGAAATAGAACATGTGAAAAAGAGTCAAAGGGAACTTTCAGGAACAGCAATACAGTATTTGAAATAAAAACTGCACTAGATAAGCTTTTAATAACAGATTTGGCCCTAAAGGAGAAACCATAGGTGATCTTGTAAATAACATGAGAATATAAAGGAAGCACAGGATGAAAAACTAGACAAAAATGAACAGACCCGTGGATTTGTGGAGTAACAAAAAGTGTGCTAAAAGACTCGTTGTAAAATCTTTGAAAGAGGGCTATGGAAAACATCTTAAATGTTAAAGGCCAAAATTTTTCCAAATTTGATAAAAGCTATCAATCTATGAATCCAGGAACCATTGAAAGACACCTTGAAAAACGTGAGGGGAAAATAAAATGTATTAGCCTAGAATTTTATACCCACTCATTTTACAGTTTCCCTTAGGATTTCTTCTTTAACCCATGGGTTATAAAGAGAAAGCAGAAGATTTTTTTATTCTGAATGCAATGTGAGTTGTGAAAAGTGGATCATTTTCTTTCCAAATAATTTGAAATTTTCCAGATCTTTCTTACTGATTGTTATCAGAGAACATATGTTTTTTTTACTTGATTCCATTACATTGTTTAGGACTTGTTTTGTGGCCCAGTATCTAGTCCTTCTTGGTAAACTTTCCAATTGCATTTGAAAAGAAGGTGTGTTGTGCCATTGGGTGAAGTTTTTTATGAATGTCAATTAAATCAAATTATCAATAATGCTCTTTCAATTTCTTGTATCTTTTTTGGGGGGGTTAGAATGAAAAAAATATCTTTTGCACTCTATTAATAACCCATGGATCAAATAAGGTATCTTAAGAAAAATTGTAAAATATTTTTAACTAAATTAAAATAAAATACAACTTAACAATATGAGTGGTATCTAAGAAATCCAGGGCTTAAAGAGAGACATATAGCTTTAAATGGTCATATTAGGAAAAGAATGGAGTAATCTTATTGATCCAAGTATCTACATAAAAGCATTGAAAGGGAAAAAAAAGGAAAACCAACCCAAACTAAGTAGAAGAGAAGAAATGATAAAGTGCAAGAAATACAGTAAGATTATTTTAAGTTTACAAAGAATAAAATACCAATGCAGGAATGACAACAGGGATTCTGCTACAGATTTCATAAATATTACCAAAAAAAAAAAAAAGCATGTGAGGCAATATACCTGTTAAATCCCTTGATTTAGGCATCCTACAATGTATACATACATCACAACATGATGTTGTACACCATAAATATATATCACCTTTACTGATGAATTAAAAATAAATTTTTATTAAAAATATGAGGTGATAAAAATATAGCAAATGTTTTAAAAATTGATTACAGTAGAAGAAATATTGCTATTAATTCCTTTCAAAGTACTTTTCCTCACTTCAGATACACCCCATTGTTCTTGCCACTTTCTGAAGCAGTTCTGGAAGGTGTGTTTCATGAGTGTCTTTATGAAATGTGATCAAAAATATGCTGACTGTTGACGTCCTGCACCATCCAGTGGAGAGGCAGGCTTGTAAAGACATGATGGTGTCTCTTTGTCTACTTTATTATACTGGATCTGGCACTCTCTGATTCTTCCCCAAAGTCAAAAGGACCATGAAAGGTAAACACTTTAAATTGATTAAGAACACAGAGGCAGCCATGACACTACAAATAAAGACACTCACAAAAGAAGTCTTCCAGAACTGCTTCAGAAAGTAGAACGCATGATGGGATAAGTATGTTTGAAGCTAGGGAGAATATATTACACAGATTAATGGCAATGTGTCTTTTACTGTAATCGTTTTTAAAAACTGAAACACACAGTATTTTTCCATCACATCTCAGAAGCTATTTAACACAAAAATAAAAAACACAGCACAGTAGACTGCTGCAAAGAAGTGAGCAGAATGAAAGGTGCTCAAATTAAGTCCTGCTCATGTCAGTTCCTCCTCCTGTTGTCTCTGGCAAGTGGGGATGCTAGACAGGCTTGGGTCCTTCCCCAGGACTTAGCCACCTTTCAGCCTGATAGCTGAGAACTTGGAAACCCGCCTACCTACTTCGGGAGATTTGAGATGAGTGCTCTGTGTCCAGGCTCCACAACTTACATACACTCTACAACTCGGACTACTTTTTTGAAAAATTATTTTTTCCTTACCCAAGCAGAAGCTCCAGATGAAGTGTTTGACAGCTTCTGCTCCCCCTGGAGTAATCAGAGCACTCTCAGACCTCTTCCGAAGAGGGGAAACAGTTTCCCAGGAGGAAGACTGTTTGGAGACCGTAGCCAGAGTTTGAAACATAAATAACTTCCCCATCACTCAAAATCAGGAAGCCAGCGTGGTCTGGGCCGTGCTCAGCAGATGGTGTGCGAGGGATCTGCGCTTGCCTTGCTCTCTGTCACCAGGAGAATCTGCCAGCTAGTGAGCCCACAGCCAGGCTTCCGAGGGTACCTCTGGGCACTGGGAAGGAGAGCGAGTGCCATCGCTCCTCCCGCGCTCCACAGTGAGCCTGTCCTCAGTCCTCCCTCTCTACATCTGCCTGTCCCACTGCCACCTGTTCCTCCTCGTGCTCAGTGCCTGACAGGACGTGCAGACCATCAGAGAAGCCATTTCCTGCAAACTGTCCTGCAGACCAGCCATGCTTCTGCCCACAACACTGCTTTCAGACTCTTCTTTAAAGGGACCCTGGAAACATGGAGTGGGGGGCAAATAATTCCTGGCTCTGAAGGACAGTCCCTTCTCAGCTGGCATCTACCGCAGGAGGGTTCTGATCTTCTACACAGTAGCCCTCTGCCACTTCCATCCATTGGTTTCCCAGACCCCCATGTCACCTTGTAAACACAGTCAGTGTCTTGTAGTACAGGGCCGCCATCCTAAATGTGCCATCTGCAGTTTTGATTGGGGCATGGTGGCCCAGATCCTAATAACAGCAATCACATCAGTCACAATGATGGTAACACCTCTTTAAATAAGTGTAAGTTTTAAACTGGGTGTGCTGGTGAATGTCCATAATCCCAGCACCCTGAGAGGCTAAGGTAGGGGATCACAAGTTCAAGCTCAGCCAAGGGGACGGTAAGACCCTGCCTCAAACAACAAATTCAAAAAGGCAGAGATGTAGCTCTGTATGAAGGTCCTAGGTTTAATCCCAGTACTTAAGAAAAAAAAAGTTTGTATCTTTAAAGCATTCAGTAGTGCCAGAGATTTAGCTCAGTGGCACAAGCACCTGCTTGGCATGCACAAGGTCAAGAGTTCAATCCCTGGTATAAAAAAGAAAAAAAAGCATCCAGTAGTATTCTGGGTCTAGAATCAGACACATGAGTATAAATGCTAACAGTGACAGTGTAAAGGAGTTGGAACCTTCAGATGACAATGCAACTTGTCCTAGAAAGATGTATCTTCTTGTAAACAATTTTTACCAAATTGCTCTGACTTCCCCACCCCTACTCACCATTGCAGAATTGTGCTGGAGAAGAAGGAGAGAAGAAGAAAACTGAATATGTGTCTAATCTTTTTTAAATTTTATTTCTATTGTGCATGTTTGCAGTACCTAATGACTACATGCATGGTGAGGAGCTGGCACTTGTACAGAACACATCCAGATTCCTTCTGCGTCCTCTTCGCCTCCCCTCCCCTCACTCTCCCTCTATCTCTTGGTGCCTTACATCTCATCTAAAACCTAAGCAACATATTTAGTTCAGTCTCCCATGGTAAAATGCAGGCTGCCCACACCCCCTGCCTGTCACTCATACGCAGGCACCCAGGCATCCTGATCAGAAGGCCCGAGTCCCACAGGACATCAGGCGAGGTTGGTCTCCAGGGATGAATTCTAGGTTCCCTGGTCCCCATGTCATCTAGTGCTCCCCAGCGGAGTCTGGCCTTGGCCTAAGCCTGGACCAAGCCCACAGCTGCTACTACTCAGGATCCCCACTGTGAGACCAGGGACGCTAAAGCCCAAAAGCTCCATCTTCTATCACCTGTGCAAGTCATGCTAGGAGAATGCTGGAGCCAACCAAGTGATACAGAGGTTTAAATAAGATAGTTCATGTCAAATGCTTAGGAAAATACCTAATCAATAGGAATGTAATGAATATAGCTATTCATCATTACTAAGTGTCTACTGTGTCATTCAACACACTGAAATACAGGCGACAGCTTGAGTAGGTAATTTCTGAGTTAGAGGAATGAGGTTCACAAACACTGCTATGTTCTCTGGGTCAGATGAAGTCAGAATAATGGGACTAAAGGAGAATTTGGAGTTAGTAACCCTTTTCCTTATACTCAAGGGTTTTAATCTTTCTTTCTTAATCAGATTTTTCACCTCTTTATATAATATCTTCTGGAACTCTTATATCAAGAGTCAGCAAACATTCTTGTAAAGAATGTTTTGGGGTGCGAGGGTTCAAAAGCTCTGTTGCTATTGTTTAGTTCTGCTGCTGTATCATGAACGAAGTCACAGACAGTCCGTCAATCAGTGACAGCGGCTGTGCACCAGTGAAACTGTATTTACATAAAAACAGGTGGTGTGGTTCATTTTGCCCAGAGCTGTAGTTCACACCCTCTGCTTCACATCGCTCACAAGTGCCTAGGACACGGCAAGGGACCCAGGGTGAGTTTACATAGTTGAATACGAAAGAGATACATTCAAATCTGAATTCTCTGAGTTCTAAAAATCTCCAATTTAGGACTGAATTCCATATGTCTTTGTATGATTCAATATTGCTTCATGTGTCTCTCCTTTCCATGCATAAAATAACATTAAATACCAGACTTGTGACTTTGTATTCAAATAGGCCTGGAAATGAGACCCGACTTCACCACTTGAGCAGCTGAATTCACCTTGAACTTCTGTCACCACATTAGCAAAATGGGGATAAGAATGCTCCTTTGGGGTGGCACGAAGTTCAGAAATTGCGGAAGCAGGGGGTCAAATTGTAAACGAGCTGCAGAGCGGGACTAGGTGTCCTTTTCAAGTCTCTTATCAAAAGCTTCTTATTTTAGTCTTCTTCATCGATCTGTAAGTGGACGGAAGCTAGGAATGGAGGTGATTCAGAGCTGACCTGGGGCAGAAAGACGCTGCAGACCGGGAAATGGGCCACACGCTGAATCCCTTCAGCGCAGCCTCCTCCCTCCAGCTGGGGCCTGCTGCTAAGATTTTGCAAATGGCCAGAGAAGAAGGGCCCCACAAGTGGCTGAGCTCATGGTGGACAAGAGATTTACAGCAACATATTCAAGACTCAGATTTGCACACACGGTGGAGGATTTCAGCACTTCACTGCTGAGACTGACCTGTTCCCATGGCAGTCCTGTTGGACGGTATTGTGTCTTCTTCACGGTGAACTCGAACCGGAAGCAGCAGTAGCAGGATCCAGGAAAGAAGGTAACGGTCCCCACTGCAGTCCAAAGACCTGACAGATGCTGGGCACTAGGGGACAGGCTCAGCGCTGCCTCCCCATTGCTTTCTCGCCTTGGGCAAGGCGGCCTGACCCTCACTGCTGGGCCTCAGTACTTCCTAGATTTCAGTAATTTATACACGTCTTCATGGTTTTAACACATCATGTCCATATATCCTCTGTACTATTATTTTTTGTCTCTATTTCAGCACCATCAACTAATTTATTTTATGTACATTGTCCTATATAATATCTATGGCTTTATAGCATTGGTATACTAATTATAATTTTCCTATTAGGCATAGTGATAGATACACATGTTCCTATTGAAATATAAATTAGAACAACGATGATAAAATGTTTCTTTGTGTGCCAACTAGCAGCTTCCTAAGTATCACAAGTGGTGGACATTCCTAAGTACGGAGACTCTGGGTCTGAGGACGGGCACCCACTGTCCTTTCCACGCTGCTAGGTTCTTCTCAAGGCCTCCAGCTGCACTTGTGTGGCCCCGTGTCAGGCACACATATGCAATGTGAAGCCCTTCCACTTTTATGGGACATTACAGTTTCAAACTACATCAGTGCACTTGACAAGGACACAGGTATGGAGGAAAGAACCACCTTAAAGGTTTACACACACCCAGCAGCTTACAGGGTTCCTGGAAGACCTCACAAGGGGAACCAAAGCCTGTTTTATTACTATGGAGAAGAGGTACTAGCTTCTGGGTGAGGGCAGAGTTTCCCTCCAAAGGAGCTGACTCCTCTAGAAGGTGTTATGATAGTCCTCTGACTTTTACCTTGAAGCTTTTGTAGTTCCTTAAATTGTCTTAATCATTATAGTCACAAATACTGACTGGTACATTATTTGGGTGAATTACTAGAAGGAAAGCCATGAGATTCTGAGCAACTTCCAGGCATTATTAAAGCAATATTTTTTTGGATATTATCACCAAACCTAATCCTTTATTGAATCTGCAGCTATGGAGTTCATTCAACGCACTTGATTGCATGTAGAAGAGAAACAGTCTTATTAGTAATTTCCTCAAATGTGTTTGATTAAAATAGTAGTGCATATGGCTCAGTAAATACAACAGTCTAGATAGTTATGAGTTATCAAGCTAAGTTGACCTGATTTACTAATGTAACCTGCAACAAATGAGTTCTATCTGTGGGGTGCTCTCTGGAAGGCTCTAGAACCCATGATTTTATGAACAGAACATGCTCATCAGTATGCATGAATACTGAGGTTGTCTGATATTTGAGGGAAGATAATTAATACCACATGACTATTTAAATTGACCACAGTTAATTATTTAACTATGCTAATCACTAGGTACAGCGGTTAGCTATTTACAAGATAATAGTAAATCGGGGTGAGAAAACAGGTACTCCTGTTTTGCAGAAATCCTTTCATGGTCTTTTACTATTTTTTAAGCAGATATTGTCCATTAGGTATTGTGAGGGTCTTGAACTACTCAACCTGCAGAGTATGTTCCAAACTCCAAAGAGGACCTGCTGAGTCTCTGAGATCTTTCTGGGGTGGCCACTTCTCTGTAGCTGCGTACCTTTCCGAGGAAGCTGAATTATTTTGGAAAAAAGTCTGAGGCAGCATGTGTTGGTCACTTGCCACTAACTTATTGGAGCTGATTCCTGTATCAAGATACCAATGCACAAGCCGTCAACTGAGTGCTTAAAATTTAAATGCAGACATTTTTGCACATTGTCTCATTTGATCCTAACAATATCATGGGGAAGGCCCTGGTATCATCCTCCTTTACAGATGAGGGGACTGACGTTCAAAATGTTCAATCATTTTTCCTGCACATCCCCAAAACTAGGATTTGGCTTTGGAGTTATCTGACACCATGACAGATAGCAGGTGTTCACCAGGCTAAGCCACACTGACTCCATACTCTCAGCATCGCTGAGAATTACTCCCCAGGAGACACAGTCCTTGAGCAACTTACACCTCAGTAACCATAACCCAAACCTGGTATGTGCTGCCAGCTAGGTGGGACGCACAGGAACTTTTCATGGTATGCTGAACAAGAAGAGTTTAAGAGAATCACTTTCTAGATCCTGAGCTCTTTATCAAGGCGGCTCTTAGAAGGCCCAAGGTGGGGCTCGTCTTTCTGCAATCTGTACAAAGATGATCTCCCAACTCCTCAAGGAAAAGTTGCTTCACCCCTCCCTTGGTAAAACTGGCTATTAGCAAGGAAGAGGCCCTATTCTTCTGTCCCCAAATTTTCTTGTCGAAGGAAGCTGTCCTCTGAAGAGGGTCATGCTATAATCAGCTTTATCTTGAGGGAACTGAACTGTTTGTGTGAGAAATGGAACTGGAATGAAATAACTACCATGGTTTGAAAGTGGGTTGTCCCCTAGGAGTTTGTAGTTGGAGCCTTGATCCTTACAGTATTAAGGTGGCAGAACCTATGAGAGGTGGGACTTTGGACATTGGAACAACTAAGTCCCCAGCTGGTCCCAAGTCATTCCCTGGCTTCTGGTCTAGCCATTCTCTTTCTCTCTCTCTCTCTCTCTCTCTCTCTCTCTCTCTCTCTCTGTCTCTCTCTGTCTCTCTCTCTCTGTCTCTGTCTCTGTCTCTCTCTCTCTCTCTCTCTCTCTCTCTCTGTCTCTCTCTCTCTCCCTTCCTTTCTCATACTCTTACCATGATGCCTTTCACCATTGGACCCTCACCAGAGTCTGAATCAATGATATGAGACTGCCCGAATCTTGGACATTCAACCTCCAACACTCCTTTCCTAATAAACCTGTTCACCCTTAGATATTTCATTATAACAGAAAACATACTAGTGCAAACTACATAATAGAATTAACACTGCAATTTTTTCCTCTAATAGGTCATGTAACCAAATGCATCTGTTGAACCATTTTATTTTACTTAGTGCTGACTTCTTAGGATTCATTATCCATGTATGCATTATATTCTTATGTAAAATCTTTCCTGTCAGAAACACCTGTAATGGTGTTGTTCTTTCTTTTTTTCTTCAGTACATGTGTGTAGTGCATAATGTTTACATTTCTTGTGGGGAGTTCATACATGTATCTGACATAGCTTAATTCCTTTTTTTCATCCCCCATCCATCCATCTTTTGATTCCCATCCCCTTTGAGAAAGACCTATCTCCTTGCTTCCTATTATCGATCTTTTAGTTTGTTCTTTTTTTATACTTTGAGTTTCTCATATGAGAGAAACTATGTGATATTTAAGCTCATATTTACTTCACTTAACATTATGAAATGTGGTATACACAATGGAGTACTACTCTGCCATAAAGAAAAACCTGAGTCATTTGTAGGAGAATGGTGTTATTCTTTCTTAAATTTAGCCTGGTTAGTTTTATTTTTCTAAAATTAAAATATCCATAGGCTAAACAAGGATAATTTAAATGGTTTATTTTCATACTCCTGCCTCCAATTAGGAACTTGAAACTCTTATTTTTGATCTTGCTGAAATAACGGTATTTATTAATATATTTTAATACGTTTTTAGCTTTCTGCCTTTTGTTTATATGGCATAAGTAGTGGTAGATATGAATAATTTGAATAAGGGAAATTGTTTCATGAAATATACTGAAGTTTTATCAGATGCGGCATGTTTTCCCAAGTTTCAACTCTACTCTTTCCAAACACAGAAAAGAAAACTAAGAACTATTTAGGTCAGGACCTGTAGTTCATTCAGGAAACACAGATCTACTTAGCAGGAGCCAGGTAATTATTGCACAGGTTAGTAACCCTTACCTCCTGCAGACAAGGAAATCAGTCTCTGCAAATTTAAACTTAGATCACCAGTTGCAATCATCCAGTTGGTTAACAGCTGCTACTCCCCACTTGCAGTTGATAATTTGAAAGTTTATCCCTGTTCAAAAGCCCAAGCAGGCAGTTTCCAGGCCGCAGAAGTCCTGCATTTGGAGAAGGTTAGCTCTCGGGTTGTGTAGGAGCTGGCCGACTTTGAGCTCCTGGTGAAAGCACACACTAGCATAAGAGCAGAGCAGTCTGCTGAGGAGCTGGAGAGAGTACCGTCTATCTCATATACAGTGCTTTGCAATCTGGAAGCATCGAACACCAAAAAAGCCATGGTTCACAGGCGGCAATTATTTCTCACCCGTGGGCAGGGCTCAGGTCTCCGAAGGCTGTGTTTTGATTGCTAGGGCTGTGCTTTTTTGAGTCGCTCACACTGACTGTCTTAATGAAGTGGGTGAGAGAAGACCAAAGAGACAGGGTGCTGGGCTGGGAGTACAGTTCTTATGCCAGGACGTGATCTCTTCCCTGGGCTCAGTGCAGTCTGTGGGAGGCAGGCAGGGTCAAACGTACCCGGGTGGATTCTGAGTTCCACCTCTGCACTTACTAACTGAGTGACCGCAGGAAAACTACCCTCTCTGAACATCAGTTTTCTCATCTGGAAAATGGAGATGCTAAGAGCATCCATCTCTTAAAGTCGCTGGAAAAATGCAGACAAGCGCAAGCACACTGCCTAGCATGCCAGAAGGATCCATAACGGGGCAGCTAGAGTGCGGCCCTTGTCCACCTGTCTCTGGGTCGCCGTCCTGGTCTAGGACGGGGCACTCCCGTCACATCTCATGGCTTATCTGGACTGGATCGTAAACCACAATGGCACACATTTTCATCGGGCCAGGATGACAGTTGACCTGCTCATCTCTCCCGCGTACATTTTCCTCTTTTTCTGAACAGGCAGCAGAGCATCCACCCTAGTCCTGAGAAGGGCGGATGGGAAGGTTAGGAGAAGTTAGCTTTGCTTTCTTCTGCAGAGAAGTCTTGCATCCCAGCCAGCAATTTCAGCCAGCTTCTCGGATTGCTAAGAGAACCAGGTGAGCGAGCGGGAGGGATGCCAACACAGCCGTCTTTCCAGCGCAATCAACAGCACCCTCTGTTTATAAAGACCAGGTATTAATATGATTGCATCTCAAGTACAGGGAAATACATTTTCTATTTTGCACTTCAAATCTGGGTCCTTTTCATAGGAATCCACTGGGTGATGATATGATTTTCAAAATACAATTTAAAAACCATTTGGATTTCTAATTCAATATTTCCATAAAAAAATATGAGATAAGAACTTTTTCCCCAAATAGTCTATTTACCCACATCACTTGCTGAATAATCAGTTCATCTATTCTCTATTCAGTTTAAGTTGCAACTTTCTCATACACAAAATTTTCAGTTATTTATTTTCAGGCTCTGTGTCTTGGTCTATTTGCCAATGCCACATTTTTCTAATTATTCCTCCTCTAAAACACATTTTGATATCTGTTGGGTATGTCCCTTCCTTGTGTTTTAAATTCCTTAGGTAGTCTTTGAAATGTGTAATATTAAATATCTCCACAAAGAAAATGATTGTGAAAGGTTATTGTTCTACCTATTTCTCAGGTAATATAATTATATAATATAATTAATATAAGGTAATACAGTTGTAACGTAATATAAGATAATATAATTATATAATTTTGAATATAAAATTCAAACTTATGGAGTCTGTATGCTATTTAATATCTATTATTTCTATTGCTATATTTGACTTTTTTGTATCAGATGTTGTTTGCATGCATAATAAAAATGGGTAGTGGGAATATTGTTGAATAATCAGAGGTTCTAAATTTGAGACCAAGGCCTGCCATTTGCCTGCCGGATAATCTCAAGGACACTATTCAGTACATGTGGGCCTCAGTTTCTTCATTTATAACATGAAGATGATAACAACTTGTCTTGTAAGGTATTTTGATGATTCTACAGAAGAAGGAAGCTAAATATTTTATCAAATACCTGGGCATATATCACAGAGATACTGAAAGCTTTCTGTGCATATGAAAAATCGGCTGTGCTTTTTTTTTAACACTACATAATATTAAGTACTATTATTACAGAAGTTAGTCTGAATATTTCACAACTAAATAAAATCTTGTGGAAATCTGGACATCCTATGACTTCAGACAACGGAAATTTTGATGACCTCATCCCATCCCACCTCTCCTGCTTTTAAGACATTTGTCCAGATCTTTGGCTTTTAGTTAGGAGTCAGAAAGAACCTCCAAAAGAAGGATTCAAATTTCAAATAGAGTATCCACCAATCTCTCCATGGGGACACAGGATAAACCAGGAGATCAGGGAGTCGGCATCTCAGTAAAGTTACCTTATTAAATGATTATCAGGAGATCAATCACATTTGGTCTGTAAATAACTGCTATGTACAGTAATGTGGCTGTCACGATGTATTTTCTACCACTCAATTGAAAGAAAACGATAATGCAAAAGTGTGAAAATAAGTCCATAAATATCTCCAAAGAGACTATTGCAAATTTAATTAACTCAGCAATTGAGTCTAGCTTCTTTAAATTTAGATCTGAAATATGAAGTATTCCTCCAGAGCATTATTCTTATTAGAGTGAGGCAGGGTGAGAGAGGAGGAGAAGAAAACAAAATAAAAGCTCTACTAAATTTTAGCTCGGTAATGTTTTATCATTAAGAAGTGATTAAAAGGAGGAATCATTGTGTCTCTTATAATCAGTAGAGTACATTAGGAAAACAGTACCCCAATGGGTCTATCTTTTTCTTAAGATATAGGACAAGTTCTCAGTAAATAATTCCACTTCTTTGTACAAACATCCTCACCCATACCTGATGTAAAACACAAGCACTGTGGGAAATAATACAGTTCACAAGACAAGGCCCCTGCCCACCAAGGGCCCAGTGTCTGGAGGAAGGTGAAAAGTACGTGTGAGGCTCACGAGGTGGACATAGTCCTCTCGGTAGAGGTTCAGGGGGACAGACAGGAAAAGGAGAGGACCTGCAATTGTCAGGTCACGTTAGAGATGTGGTCAGGGGCACTGAATGGGAGGCAGACTCTCCTGTAACCTGTGGCTTCACACAGAGGAACATGAGTGCCACAGCAAGGCCAGGGTCACTCCGTTCCACCAACAGCCACCTGCGGGGTAAGGGGACAGCTCTTCTCCTCCAGGAAGAAGGTGAGTACATGGACTCGGAGTTGACTGCAGACCCAAGTCCCTTCCCCGCCACCCGCCCTTGCCTTCCTTCCTCCTCCCCTCTCGGCCTTGCTGCTTGCCTTCTCATTCTCTCCTGCCCAAATGCCCACACACCCATTTCCATCTCTCTCCTCTCTCTGTCTGTCCCCAGCACACTCAACAAAGACACCGCACAATATTTAGAGGTTCACACTGATTTTCACTTCCACCATCTTCTTAATATCACTTTAACCATGCTCTCCATGGGGGTCAGGGTGTTTAGGAACTAGGGATAATATCACAAAAGCAGCTGGATTTTGTGCCCCAGAAGGCCATCCCATTGTGTTTGCCCCATTGGGGCCGGAGAGGGCATCAAATTCCTGATCAGAGAATTTTATAAAGGCCACCCCAGTGGGGGACCATGTCTTGAAAGAGCTAAGATTAAAAGAGAATTTGAATGCAGCATGAGCAATTTTATATTTGGGGAAGCGAAGGCCAAGAGAATCCCAGACGGGCTTGTGTCTCTACTTCATCCCACCCACTCAGAGCGGTCGCAGCTTTAAATCAAAGGCATCTTTAACTAAGCTCTATCCATGCTGCTTGAAGTCACCCTGTAAATTCCTTATCTGTGGGCCAGATTTGTGTGTCAGGTTGGAGGACTCACAAACAGTGCCAGGAATATGTTTATTTCCAGAGGATCTGGGCCCAAAATGATACTTGAAATAATGACAATATCTGGATACTTCACCAACAGATGCCCAACATCTGGGTCCATGACTCCTCAGGACGCTTCTAAGGGGGATATTTAGAGCATCCACATTAAGCACCTGGGTAAGTCTGTGTCTGTCTCCTGCCTCTAGGAAATGGGGCATTTGTTTGAAGTTCATGGTCACAGCGGAGGCGGTGGCAAGAGAAGGCACCCTCAGTTTGCCAACAGCACTGGACACTGAGTGGTAAGGAGGAGGGCAAGGCTTTGTGGGGCTCTAAATGTGGGACTAGGTGTCGGTTTGCCCCTCACAGAAACCCTGTGATACAGTGCTGTTACGGTGTAGATCTAAAATGCCCCCCCCCAAATTCTCAGGTGTTTAGAAAGTAATTGAATCATGGAGGCGCAGTCCTCCTCAGTGGGTTCATGCATTGCTGAATCCAGTAGCCGAGTGTACTCTTGGGAAGCTGGGCCTGGCTGGAGCTGAGTCACTGGGGTGTCACCCGAAAGGGTGTGTCCTTGCCTCCTGCTCCCCGCTTCACCCTCTGCTTCCGTGCTTCCGTGAGCTCAGCACCACGCCTGCTGCCATCGTGTTTCTGCCTTGCGGCCAGTAGACCACATCTGAAAGTCATGAGCCAAAATAAGCACTCCCTCCTTAAGTTGTGGGTGTCAAAACATTTCATTTCAGTGACAGAAAAGTAGCTAAAGCACAGTTAGTGTAGTCTTCTCCCTTTCTGGGACAGGAAACAAAAGGTGGTGGAATGTGTTCCATCACTCAGTCGATCAGCAAAGACGGAGCATGGAGTCCCAGCCAGCAGAGCCCTTTTGTTCTTCCCATGCACATCCCTAGTCCCCCCACAGTGGCTGCCACACGGTAGTGTTCAGTAAATACTTTGTGGGTTAATAAGCAGCGGCTGTGCTAGGAACCCAGCAGTCTGGCTCTGGCATCCGCCCTGGGTGCACAATGCCATTGCTCTATTCCGCCCTGAATTTTCTCCTCTTCTTCCTCCACAGCTGGTGCTCTAACTTCTGCCTGCAGTCAGGATCACCTGGGAGGCTGGCTCACACACACACAGCATGGGGTTCCACTGAGTCCCAGCCAGTCAGTGAGTCTGGGGTGGAGGGCTGCAGTTTTCCTTGTCTGACTAGCTCCTTGATGCTACTGACCCTGCTGGCTTGGAAGCCGCTGAGCGAATCTCTGAGATAGACTATAAACCCCAGCGAACTTCCCCCTTTCCCACTGCAGGAAGTCACATTCGTGTTCACAGCAATGAGGATAAGAGACTCCCCCCATCTACTTTGGATCTAAGTCCTGGCACCGCCCCGCTCCTGCATCTCAGCTCTGGCAGGGGAAGCTGACTTCTCTGCTCTACGATCTGTCAGATGGGCGTGCAGATAAACCCCTGCCTCTCTACACCTAGTGGCTGCTGCACAAAGTAAGGGGTAAAACAAGGCAAACCGTCTGCCGACGTGGCAGGACTGTAGATTCAGTGTGTGTGATTATGCAGTCGCCTCAGGAAGTCATAATGTTGGTGTTGAAGCTAGAATTAACTCCGATGGGTGATGGGTGAGTTGAGAGCGAAGCGTGGGCTCTCTTTATAGACTGCATAGCCGAAACAAAAACGTAACAGCAAGATGTTTCCAAGGAGAACGTGGAAATTAAAGCTCTATACTTTTAGATGAAATATACTTCATTATCACGGGCCACACATAAAATAAATAGGGCAGAAATGCAGCTATCAGTTCCCATAAAGAACAGGGAGGAAATTTGGGGAACAATTGCTGAGTAACTTTAAATGCCTCTTCTATCTTTTTACTGCAGAGCCAAGAAGGGCAGAAAATTATGACAAACTAATTATTATGATGGATGGGGAGCCAGTCTCTCACGCTCGCTCTGCGCTGGAGCACGGAGCAGCGCCGCAGTGCGCATGCTTCAGTAGGCAGACACTCTCGATGGTAATAGGCAACGCGGATTAACAACATTATGTTAAAGCAACATAATTAGTCTTCTGCATTTTGTAGCTCCTTCCCATGAACCTGGTCCTGCCTTACATTTTTCTGATTCTTGTTTCCAAGGCACTGTCTGTGTACATCAGGTAGCCTCCTTTCCTGCTAATTAAAGGTGAGGTTGTGTTGGCTTTTGCTGTGGCTTTCCACAGCAGGGGCCCAGGAGGCAGGGAGGGAACCGCCCCTTTCAGAATCAGAATGAGGTCGTGCAAACACAAGAAGTACAAAGCAACAAGTTGTGTAAAATCAAACCCCGCAATCCTTTTTGAAAGTGATTTTTTTTTTTTTTTTTAGAATGATAGCAATGCATTCAGCAGTCTGGTGTGAATGTGATGCGTTTAGAATTGAGAGGTGAACATACGTTTTGGTTTTGCTTTTGTTTTTGTTTCTCACTTCAGCAGAAAACAAGTTCCAGGCAGCATCAGGTCATTAAGCAGTTCTCCTGCTCTGTAAAGGAATGCATTTATTCTCACACGCGTGCGTTCATTCAGGTAGTCGATAGTTGTCACTATAAGTGTCCATTAAATGCCTACCCCATGCCAGACACTGAGTTAGAACCGGGAAACATGACAGGGAACAATACAGACATGCACCAGTCCTACTATTCTCCAGGGACAGAAAAAAATAAAAATAAAGGCAAACATGCAAAATGATTTCCACTTGACAGTGAAGGAGGAGAACACGGGACTTTATAAAGAAGGCTAGGGGAGCTTGCTTTTCCTTTCTTCCACGTGAAAGCACATAGGAGGCATCCTAGGTGAGAAGCAGGCCTCCACCACACTCCACTTCCCAGCCCTGAGAACTGTGAACAAAAAGCTTCCGTTTATAAATGACCCCATCTAAGGTATTTTGATATAGTAGCCAGAGCATACTTAAAACAGTAGACGGAGCCTATGTCACACAGCGTAGTTTGAACGATGTGGGAGATGGTTCTCCCAGCCCCAGAGGACCCTGGACACCGGTCCTCACAAATGGGACTGCTCCACTGTCTCCCTAATTTGCCCCTAGAAGATAAGGAAGAGTGAGGAAGTGAGCACAACAGCAGCGACAGGGGCTGAGGCTAGATCCAGGGGACCTGAGCGAACGCTCTCAATGGTGATGAGAGTCTCAGTCCCCAACCTCACTGGGCAGCCCAGCAGTCGGCAACAGGGAATGAAATGACCTGGCTTTGGAATCTTGAAGGAACCCACACTCAGCAGTAGTGGTTTTCAGAGTGTGGTCAGCTGGCCAGCATGGTCAGTATCAGTACAGAACTGGTTAGAAGTGCAGATTCTTGGGCCTACCACACCCCTGCAGATGCCGAAACTCTGGGGAGAGGTCTGGCCAGGTGCATTTAACAGGCTCCAGTGTGATTCTTATATTCACACAAATATGCTATCCATCACCATGGTTACCAGCCATTTAGCTACTCCTTGGGATTTCCCATTAGCTTTGTAGTGAGTCTTTCTTAAATATGAAGGGACGATCAGAGATCCCTGGAAATTGAAGAAAACCTCTCAAATTTAAGAGGAGCCAGAGTGTGTCAGGAGAGCATGTACAATGCAGGGAATTAGAGGGAAAATAGAAAACAATTTACATTGCACCGTGAAGAATATTTGAGAATGTTTTATAATTTTATATTAGTAAAGACTCAAATGATGTTGAGAAAAAAAGTCAGAGAATAAGAAACAGTAGTGTACCACAATGCTAAGTGAATCTTCCTGTCCCCAAATTTTAACTGATGTCCCAAAACTTGAAATGGTGAGTAAAAACCTTATATTATAGAGAGAGATGTGGCCATAGAGAGGGCAGGTCTTACTACAAAACAAAACAGAACAAAACAAAATAAAACAAAACAAAACATAGCAACACAACCCAGTAGTTACTGTGCATCTATGCAGGTTAGAAACTCCAGTTCATGGACCTGAAAGAGTCTTGAATCTCCATACAGCACCATGTTGCTCTCATCCACTGCAGCCAGGAGAACAGATCCAGGTAAACTGCTTAGATAGATTCTGGGGCCGCCCTCTGGGCAGAAGTTCTGCCCTCTCACAGTCTGGCTAGAGTCTGCTGCTTCAGAGGCCTGAGGGCTGCCCGGTACTCTAGTCGGTAAGAAAGCTTAGGAGAGGGCTGATCTGTCTCCTGAAGACCGGGCTTAGTCCGCTCTTCCTCAGCTTCACCACTCTTCCTTTCAAAACTGACACTGGTTCGAGGACTCCCCCGTCCTTGAACCCTTGCCTTTTATACCCTTCCTTTCTCCTGGTTTTCTGCCTACCTCTCTGACCACTTTGAGGGTCTCCTCTGAGAGGGGAGCGATGCCGAGGTTTCAGAGGCTTTGCCCAAGCTGCTTGTCATCTCATCCACATGCACCTTCTGGGGTAAAAACCCACCCTTCCCACACCCTTCCATCTGCACCCATCGGACCCTGGCCTGTGGGCACCCTGATCCGGCTGATCAGATGCAGAAGACACACAGGAACCCAGGTGCCCACCCCCCAAGAGCAGCAGCTGGATAAGGCTGTAGCTGAGTCCCTCCGGAAACTGGACACACACAGGGATAAAGATGCACTCCGGCAAGAGGTTGTGTGCCCAGTGGTTGCTCTCTAGCCATTCAGTGGCTGTGGAGAGGTGAAGAGGACACAATCATGGTCAGCTCAGGGTCCACACTGTCCTGTCACACAGCCCTCTGAGATGCTCCTGCCCTGCGCTGGAGAGTTCAGGCTGGGCTAAGGCTTTTTGCCTGCTCACGACCTGCACCAGACCTGAGGTGCCACTCGAAACCACGCAGAATGCCTCTGTATCTCCCACGGTGGACCTCCTAGGCTCAGCCTGACACCCAACCACATCGACGGCCTTCTCTCCTTTCTTACCAGGCTGCTCCCCTCTACACTTCCCGCCCGGCCATGACATCCATAGAAAAGGCTTCCTCTAGGCATCATGACACACGTGTGGCCGGACCCCTGAGAAGGCAATGAGTCACTGTCCCTATATTTAGGGACATTCATGCTTTGACCATCGAGGCCTCAGTCTCCGTGGAGTTCCCTCTGACTGGGCCCTGACAGGCTCGCTGTGCCCTGCTCGGGAACGCCCAGCACACCAGGGATCCCAGGTGCGGGGAATCCCCAACTTAGGAATGTTCCATCTGCGAACTTTCACAGATTGGAGTGGCCCTTGCATTACACAGATGGGAACAAGTTGTGGAAATCACTCAGGTGTGTGCCAGGCCTTGTCACAGTGGAGCTGCTGTGTGCTTGCTGCACCGTGCGATAGCGCGCAGAAGTGCAGCGCGCAGTCAGAGCCCAGGACGTCTGGAAGCAGGAGGAAAAGCAGTGGAGATGTTGAGGTTTGGTCTGTTTATACTTTACACTGCGTTTGTGGCAAGGGTGTATAAGACTCACTTTGTCAGACTTGCAAATGAATCCGACTTTTGAACATTCTCCTGGAACAGAACTCATTGGTAAGCCAGGGACTTACTGTGTAAGATTCTACTCACCGAGCCTTCTGAGGTCAGCGGATGAGTGTGACGACACTGGGGCTTTGGCATCACATAAGCCTGGGCTGAAACCTACATCCTTACTTCTGTGCGATTTTGGGTAGGGTGATTAACTTCTTTGAAGTGCAATTATCCTTCTCAACTAAAGAAATAATAGAATAATGCACACTAAATAGCGGGATGTCCAGATGAAACAATCCAATGCACATGCAGGCTTAGCAACTCCCTGGAACCGGACACTGAAATGTCAGCTCCGTGGGTCCCCACACGGGGTATACAGGGAGAGCACGAGGGAGTGAATGGGAAACAGAGCAGAAGATGAGAAGCACAGGTATCTGAGTGCTGAGGCTCTGGCATATCCAGGCCACCAGGAATAGAGAGTCCCCCCACGTCTACTTTCCCTGTTAGGGCACCAGCTGTGTCCTACTGACTTACAGTAGGTTTCCGCTAGCTTGTCTTGTCCTGCCTGGGTTGCCCCTCTTCCTTCTCCTTGAAACACCCAGTCCCCCACTTCTACCTTCTGCCCTGAAACGCTGCTCCCACCCAGACCTCACCCTCGAGGCCCAGTGTCACCTAAACACACACGGTGATTGTGCGACCCAACACTGTCTGAGAGACAAGGCAGCAGAAGAATCAATACTGGTGAAAACTGCTCACGAAAGCTGTCCCAAAGTTGAAATGGTCAGGACTAGCAGTGACATCGGGATAGCAGGATCCTGGCCCAGCAAGGAGGGACAAAGTGAGGCGGCCTCAAGTGCTGAACCTCCCTGAGCCAGGCCCTCTGTTCTCCCCAGCACCCTGACAGCTCCTCCCTTAGCCTCCCCCAGCTGGAGGCTCATCCACTCTGAATCCTCTCCAGGAAGAGGCGGGGTACTCCCAAGACTCCTGGGAACTGCAGGAGACTCACGTGTCACTTACGAGCCCAAAGATGAGCGACCCTGTCAGGTCACCAGCCATGGAAACGGACTGCATGGTTTCCTCCACTGGCTCCTTGCCACACACCAGGTCAGACCCAGGGATTCACCATAGGTCTCCAGCCAGGCTCAGCCTTTTGGGTCCAGAGACAGAGGCTGGCCCAGGTGGGCCCTTGAGGCAGACAGCACATGAGGAAGGGACAGGGAACTGCATGCAGTATACCTTAGCTCTGCTATTTTTGCACTTGCCCTGCACCCAGCTGAGAGGCCAGTCTTGAGAGAAGGACCAGAGGTACAGGCCAGGAAGGGGGAATGGAGGGGAGATAACCAAGCTCAGATGTGATTCACTGAGAGCCCAAGTGCAGGACTCCAGCCTGGAGCTTCAGATGGGCAGGTCTGTGCCAGAAAGGACCGTGGCTGCAGGTCAGCTTGGGAAGTCCTGTGAGAGACACCGGAGAGAAGCCGACTTCTTCCAATCTCTATCTCTGTGAATTCAGAGGGCAGAACCACAACCTCAGAAGCAATTCTCTGGACAGATGGCCAACCCTGCTACTCTATCTCCCATTTCTATCCCCAAACGCACTGTAATTTCCTGGTTCAGACAGGCAGGGCCAGAGGTAAGCAGCAGGAACTCTAATTTTCTGTCGTGAGTCATTTCTGCAGGGCTACCTCAGGCCAATCACTGTCCCTTCTAGCATAGCTCTGGGCATACGGTGTTAGCTACACACAACACAGGAAGAAGTACGCCCTACTGATTATGGACTGCTCTTTGGAGTTAGAACAGATCTTCCCATCTTGGCATGTAGCAGAATGGTGTGGCTGAGGCCAAACAGGATGTTAGAACCCAAACACCAAAGCACAGGTAAGTACAAGAGGCACATCAGGAAACTGCCATGGGGTGCTCAGGACAGGGTCAGATTTAGCTGCTGAGCCTCTGAGGAGTGAGGGCCCCCTGCCAGAGTCCAGCTGGTATGGTAATAGCGCTCCTGGTTTGTGAACACAAAGTGGCCAGCAAACAGGAAGGTCAATAGGATGCAGGGGATGAAGGAAGGACCACCAGCCTCCCCTGAAATTTACCAGATTCCCCACTGCATGCAGCATGTTGGCAAACTGGTCATCTTCGTTGTTGATGGCCTTCAACAACGTTTTCAGGTCCAAGGATGAAAAGGCACTGATGTCATCTGTTGGTTAGAGCCCCTTGGAAGCATGGGGTCTGAGCTCTGCTTTGGAGTTCCTTTCTCTTTCTAGATTTTGAAAGAAAGGATGTGGCTCAGTTTCCTACCCCGCTCCCAAGACATCAGACATCAGCACGGGTGCCACTGGCCAGGAAGTGGCTTCTCACTTGGAACAATGTGGTCTTCACACTTCCCTCCTTCCCTCTTAAAGTTCCTTAGTTCACGTAATTTGCTTATCACCCCTGGCGTAATCATCCTTGATTTTTAGTTCAGTGAAGATTGTCAGTGTTAAAAAAGAAAAAAAGATTGTTAATATTTTAGAAAATGTTCTCCTGTGTCCTGAGAAAATGTCTTTGCAGCTTCCCCCACAACCAAAATGTTTCTTCCCCACACTGAATCATTCGTAGTATTGCAAAACATAGGAGAGGTCTCCAGGGATCTTCTTTTTCAAACAAACAGACAGACAGACAGACAGACAAACACCTGCATCAAGAGGGGCCAAGAGCTGAAGGCAAGTGGCTGGAATGTAGCAATCCAAAACCATGGATGACAGACTGTGGCACAGAACCAAAGTAGAGAGGCAGGAAAGTGGAAGGGAGAAAGAAGGCAATACTGATAAAGGTACCACTTTCAGACAGCAGGAAAGAGCAGAAACTGAGTTTAACACTCTAATTTGAGCCTAAACCCTCAGTGTGCTAAAAAAAAAAAAAAAAAAAAAAAAAAGGTACTGCTCCACAGTATCCTTGGGCCACCAGCAAAAGTAGAAGCTCTCTGTGGAAAATTTCTCCAAGTTGAGCCCATGGAACAGTCACAGATCAAGATCAGGCAAAGAGATTCGTCTCAGAAGGCAAGCTACTCTGAGAGTCAACAGAGCCCAGAGATAAAAGACTTCACTGCAGATGTTGTAAATGTCAGATATAAAATAGAGAGATAGCACAAGACCTTTTAAAAGAAAGAAAAGTGGTAATTACAAAAATTGAAGCATAACAAGAAACAGGGAAAAACAGATACCTTTTGAAAAAAGACAGTGAGCTTAAAACAAGAAAATAGGTACTAAATAAGCACCTTAAAAGGAAGGTTAAATAGATTAAACACAAAGAGGTAGTGAAGAGGAATATATCACTGAGATGTGAAAGATTCCTGGTAGATAGAAGGTTTAACATGAGTCTGACTGGAAGCCCACAAGGAGAATGTGAAAGCAATATTTTAAAAAGAGAGACATAATAAATTATCTAGAACTTGAGAAGCAGGATTCATCAGATTAGGGCAATAAAATGTGTCTCAAGTAGGATTAATAGAAAGGCAAACCAGGGCTAGAAGCTATATGAGCAGAAGCAAAGAAAAGATCTTGAAGCACCTCTAGCAAGAATACAGATCACTGACCGAAGGGCAACACCAGGAGGCTAAGCAAATGAAGAGCGTGAAGAGAGCCTGCCCATCACTGTTAGTAAATGATAGTCAGCAGAGGTGTATACTCAGCAAAACTTCACCACAGAGGTACAAAAAAAGGGCAGTTAGAGATAACTAGAAACTTACATGGCACACAAGCAAAGGACCTGTTTTAATGGAACTTATAAAAGATAATGAAAATGGTCTCCAGAGGACATCTTATGATGTAATAAAGATGAGTCAAAATGCTAACTATGTAAACAAATTCAAATGCTGATTGACTGCATTAAATAATAAGAATACTTTCAAAATATATAGTTAAAAAGAAAAATCAAGGACTATTTCAGTCAGGAGGGGGAAAAGCAGAGTCAAATTTTCCTCCTTCTGTTTTCCAAGGATTCCCATTATTCAGGAGGGAAATCACACTTTGAAATTACACGTTTGACAAAATTTCAAGAATAACTACTACCATAAGTGGAAAATTGTAGGCTAATGGGGAAAATTTTTTAAAAGCCTTCAATACAGAAAAAGTCAAGGAAATTGAAAAATGAAGCAGAAAAAATGAATTGAAATTATTGTAATTTGCAAAGTGAGTCAAAGTAGATTGACTATGACAAGTTAAAAAGACATGTTTGGCTTGCCGGTCGAAATGAAGCCCCCACCATCCATGGGAGACCTGGTGCCTCGTGGTAGCTGCAGCTTGGCTTAGTGAGAACAGGGGCTCTAGACTAACCAAGAACTTCAGATGGCTGTTACATCAAAAGCCCAAGAAGGTGGGTCTGAAAACTCAGCCACTTTGGGCCCTAGACCTGCGTAGATCCAGGTCCCAGGGTGACTGCTGTGCTCCACTTGGAGGAGACCACACACCTCCTTGCTAGTAGGACAAATAAAGGCCAAGCCAGAGCTATCAGATAAGAGAAAGAAAAGGGATACATATAAGAAAGGAAGAGCTCAAGTTATCATTATTTCCAAATGACATGATACTCCACCTAGAAACCCCAAAGAACTCCACCAAAAAACTCTTAGAATTAATGACCAACTTAATCAACATATCAAAATACAAGACCAATGCTCAAAAATCCTTAATGTTTGTGTATACCAATAACGAACTCAATGAAAAAGAAATTATGAAAGCAATACTATTCACAACAGCTTCAAGAAAAATGAAATACCTAGGAATTAACCTAACCAAGGAAGTAAAAGACCTCGCTTTACAAAGAAAACTACACTACTCTGAAAAAGGAGATTGAAGAGCATATTAGAAAATGGAAAGATATCCCCTGCTTCTGGATAGGCAGAATATATATTGTCAAAGTGGCCATAATCCCAAAACTGTTAAGTAGATTAATGAAGCCTTAATCAAAATGCCAACAGTATACTTTATAGAACTAAAGAAAGTATACACATTTTTGCAGCCTGTTTGGCAGCTGCTGTAGCAGTGGTCTAAATTGTATTGAGAAACACAAGTACACACTACACACTACACACACACACAACTTCAAAGATCTCAGCTTCTGACCAACAAATCTACCAAACAAATGCTTCTTTGTCAGCCACAACTGCAGGAAAGATAATGTTGTTCAGAATTAGAGCACAGGGGACTTCTGAGAAGATGGCTGAGTGGTAAACAGAAGAGAAACAGTCTCTCTGAGATTTGGTGTCCAGATGCAGAAATGCATCAACGTAAGGAAGAGAAGGAAGCAAATGGGTCCCTGGGACCTGGTGAGGATCTGAAGCAAGAGAGCTGAAGCCCACAGGGAGGGAAGAGAGACTTCATTGAAGGAGAAGGAGGTGGCAAGAAGTGCTTTTGCCCTGAGCCCTGACTCACTGCATAAGAAGGGCAGCGTGAACCTACAGACACAGAGTAACGACTGCCTCCATGGAGAAATGCACCAGTGGACTCAGTAGATTGTAGTAGCTGGGGAGTTATTTGAGTCAAGACATCCCCCAGGAGAGGGCAGTTGACTGGTAGCCACATTGGAGAGGGTCAGTTGAGCTCAAAACTCAGAGCAACTGCTGCCTCCACCGAGCAGTGCCCAGTGTCAGGGAGAGGCAGAACTGAGTCCAAGCCAGCAAGAGGCACCTGGACTGTTGCAGGCTGAATGAATCTGGTTCCAGCTGCACAGCAAGCAACCAGCCTAAACTTCAGTGGAACTAAAGGTACAGACTTGCTATAATTATCCACTATCCTGCCCTAAATCTACTGCTGGCTTTCTGGGGTTAATCATCTCAGATCTGTGCTCTGTCTGCCCAATGAGTCTAACAATGACAGCAGAGACACACCTTGGACATTTTTTTCTTATTTTCTTCTTTCCTTGTTTTTTTTTGGTCTGGTTTTTTCTTGATTGTTTGTTCTTGTTTTTATATGAGTATAAACATTGCTTCTAGTTTTTCGTTGTTCTGTTCTGTTCTTGTTTATATTTCACCTTCTCTCTTTCCTTCCTATCTTCTTCACGAGTTTCCCAAAGTTTGCCTGATCTTACTTTGTCCTTCAGCCTTGCTTCTAACCACTTCTTCTTCTACTACTTCTCTATTTTCCCCCAAAACCCTTTTAAATTTTCTTCCCTGAGGGGTAAAATCACCACATTGAGGGCATATTTACTGTATGCAACTTTCTAGTTTGCTTTAACTTTTGTTATTATAACCACAAATATACTTCATGCAGTTAAAGGTAGCAAGTCAATAGTTACCACTACTGTTGATACTACTGTTTTTGCTGACTGTACAACTTTAGCCAAAGTGACATAATTGTTCTAATCAGATGTTCTTCCTGGCATGCCAAGACTGGGATTGCCTAATAGTCATAATCAGTACTATAATTCAGTGCCAAAGAACCAGGGGCTAGGCCAAGTAAGCAGCAACTTCTCATGCCCAATAAATTGAAGAGAAAGAACTTGCAACAGACCCAAAAATCAAAAGCCAAATAAATAAATAAATAAATAAAATTAAAAAGCCAGCTTCCCCTGGAAGACATCTTTGAGAAGGAGTAATTCCCTAAGGGTTTTAAATACTAGCAATAAAGCTACTTACCATAAGCAATTTACAAGTATCAACCCAGGAATTAAACTTAAATTTAAAAAATCCCAAGAAATGAGAAGACGCTTGAGCAAGACACAACCCCAGGCTTTCAGCTCACCAAAAACAAACCTATGGGACAGTGAGGTGGGACAGTTCCAAAGCCACCAACCTGGATTCTTTAAAGTGGCAAGAGCAGAAGTAACAAAACAGATGGAACAGAACAAGAAAATAACAAGTCAGAAATAATTTCTCAGGTAAGGACAGAGATGGTAACCATAATGAAAGTCTTGGGCTGGGGATTTAGCTCAGTGAGTTCAATCCTGGGTACCAAAGAAAGAAAGAAAGAAAGAAAGTCTTGATTAGTTATTCTTGAGCAGATAGAGCAGATATAGATTTTTTTAAAATGCAGAAGTTTAGGAAAATGATGGAAACCATGAATGCCCAACATAGGAAAGAAACAAAATCTGTGAAAAAAAATTCAAACAGCTATCTAAGAGATTAAAAATTCTGTTGAAGTATATGCAGCAGGATGAGCCAATGTGACACCAGAATATCAGATATGGAAGACAGCACTGCAGTTAGAAATCATGAAAGGAAATATTTCTTAAAAATAAAAAGGGACCACAAAAAATCTATTCAGAAATCACTAGATGATGCAAAGAAGAATAACATAAGATAGATCAAAGTCAGTAAAAAAAAAAGACATAGCACAAATCACATAAAAAACCTGTTCACAGAAATAATGGCAGAAAACTTTCCAAGCAGGGAAAAGCAATTTGACATACAGACAACTGGGGCATATAGAACTCCAATTAGCCATGATCAAAAAAAATAAAAATCTACACTAAGGCATATAATAGTCAAGATTTCAGAAATTTAACACAAGAACACATTATTAAAAGCTGTTAGAGAAAAGAAACAAATCACTTATAAAGGAAAACCTATCACAATCACAACAGACTACTCAACACAAATTCACAAGTCAAGGAGAACTTGGAAGGAAGCATTCTAAGCCATAAAAGCAAACAACTCCAACTCACATTGATGTAGTTTGCAAAAGTATCTTTCAAATAGATGGAGAAATAAGATACTTGCATAACAAAGAACACATGAAGAAATTCATGACCACCAAACCAGCACTCCAAAATGTTAACTGCATTCTAGAAAGACAAAATAAGGACTATAACTTCATGAACTCCAATAAAATGAATCCACCAGGGAATGCAAGCAGTTAAACAGAGGGAGGAAAAAAGGGAACCAACCACAGCAAAGTAACATGACAAGTGTATGTCAATATATATCAACTATAGCCATCAATGTAAATGGTCTCAATTCACCATTCAAAAGAAACAGACTGGCAGAATGGATCATGAAACAAAATTCAACAATATTCTCCATACAAGAAACACATTTAATTCAAAAACCAATCCATAGACTGAAAGTCAGAATATGGAAAACAATATTCTGGACAGGAATCCAGAAAAAAAGCACAGGTAGATATCCTATTTGTAGACAAAATGGATTTCAAGCCAACGTTGATTAAGAGAGTCAAAGAAGGGAACAATTCAAGAGGAAGAGATAGCAACCATAAATATAGATGCACCAATTACCAGTGCACCAAACTATATAAAACAAATATAAATGGACATGAAAAATCAAATAAGCACTAATACAGTTGTAATGGGGGACCTCAATACTCCACTGTCACAAATAGACCAACTAGGCAGAAACAAATCAAGAAGTCATTTTGTTTGGTTCAACCAAAACTGAACCAAATTTTTGAACAAATAGAATTTAGTAGATATCCCACAACATCAGAATGGGATTTAGTGTTCTATCCCACAACATCAGAATACACGTTGTCAGCAGCACATGGGCTATTCTCCAAAATAGACCACATACTAGCTCTTAGAAAATGATTAAGTAAATGCAAGGAAATTGAAGTTATGCCATGCATATTATCAGACCATAGTCAAACAAAATTGGAAATCAGTGGCAAAAGAAACCACAAGAATTTCATAAACACATGGAAATTAAATAACACTCTCCTGACCAATCCGTCACAGATGAAATTAAAGAAAAAATTAGATAGTTTCTACAATTAAATGAAAGTTCCAATACCATATATTGAAACTTGTGCAATTCAATGAAAGCAACCCAAGAAGGGAAATTTATAGTGGTGAATTCCCACATCAGAAGAGCAGTGAGTTCAAATAAACAACTAATACTGAATCTCAAGCTTCTAGAAAAAGAAGAGCTAGTCAAGTTCAAAGTTCATGCAAGGGAGGAAATTATAAAGATCAGAGCAGAAATTAGCACAGTGAAAGATAAGAAAACAATACAAAGAACCAATGAAACAAAGAATCGGTTCTTTGAAAGATTAAATAAAATTGAAAAGCTCTTAGCCAATCTTATCAATCAAAGGAAGGAAAAGATTCAAATCCATACATTTAAATGAAAACGATGAGCTCACAACAGACCCTGCAGAAATCTGGATCACCATTACCTACTTTGAAAAACTAATAAGATAGAAAACACAGAAGAAACAGAAAGATCCTATGCAATACCTATGCATTTCCAAAGCTGAATCAAGAAGATATAAAATGCTAAATAACTTAGTATCTGTCAGTGAAATTGAAGATGTAATTAAAAACTAACAAAGAAAAGCCCAAATCCTGATGGATTCACTCCTGAATTCTAGAAGAAATTTAGAGAAGACTTAATGCTGCTACTTTTGAAACTGTTTAAGTAAACTGAATGGGAAGCAATACTTCCAAGCTCATTCCTGGAAGCAAGCATTGCACTGATACTAAAACCAGAGAGGATCCAACCAAAAAAGAAATACAGGCTAATCTCCCTAATGAACACAGATGCAAAAATCCTCTGAAAGTTACTTCCAAAAAGAATGCAACAAATCATCAAGAAGATTACACACCATGACCAAGTAGGTTTAATCCCAAGGAGGCAGGGATAGTTCGACATATCCAAATCAGTAAATGTAATACACCATATTAACAGAGTCAAAGACAAAAACCATATGATCATCTCAATAGCTGCAGGCAAAAAGTTTGACAAAGTCTAACACCCTTTCGTGACAAAAAAAAAAAAAAAAACCACAGAAAATTAGAATATATGGTCTTTATCTCAAGCTGAGAAAAGCCATCTATGACAATTCAACAGCCGGCATCATACTAAATGGACAAAAACTGAAAGCTTTCACTCTAAAATCAGGAACAAGAAAAGGATGTCTACTCTCACCACTCTTATTCCACACAGTTCTGGAAACATTAGCCAGACAAATTAGACATGAGAAAAAAAAATAAAAGGAATAAGGATAGGAAAGGAAGAAGTTCAATTATCATTTTTTTACAGATGACATGATACTCTGCAGAGAAGACCCCAAAACTCTACCAAAAGACTTCTAGATTTATTAACCAAATTCAGTAGCATAGCTGGATATAAAGTCAACACTCAAAAATCAATAGCATTCCTGCACACAAGTAACAGAGTCACTGAGAAAGAAATTAGGGAAACAATATCTTTTACTATAGCATCAAAAAAAAAATGAAATACTTATGAATCAATCTAATGAAGAAAGTAAAAGACCTTTACATTGAAAACTAGACTACTCTGAAAAAGGAGATTGAAGAGGATATCAGAAAAGGAAATATATCCCTTGTTCTTGAGTATGAAGAACCAATATAGTGAAAATGGGCATACTTTCAAAATGGTTGTTTAAATTTAATGCAAACCTGAACAAAATACCAATAGCATATCTTACAGAATTAGAGAAAACAATCCTAAAATTCATTTGAAACCAGAAAGGACCCATAATAGCAAAGGCAATTTAGAGTAACAAAGGCATCACAATCCCTGACAAAATTATACTACAAAGCTACTGTGATTAAAACAGTATGATACTGGCAGAAAAATAGACCTGAGGATTACTGAAACAGATGAGAAAGTGCAGAAATAACTTCAAACAAATTCAGCCACCTAGTCTTTGATAAAGAAGCCAAACACCTTCACTGAAAAAAGCCTGTTTAATAAATGAGGCTGAAAAACTGGCTTTCCACATGCCAAAGATTAAAACTAGACCCATATATTTCACCATGAACTAAGTTAAAATCAAAATACATGAAAAATCAAAATATTAAAACAGAAAGACTAAATCTACTGCAAGGTAGAATAGGTAGAACTTTTGAAGACATTGGTATAGGCAAAACTTTTTATGAACAAAACCCCAATCACACAGGAACTGTCACAACGAATCAGTAACTGGGACCTCCTCTTATTAAACAGCTTTTGCACAGGAAGTGAAACTGCCAACATAGTGAAGAAACAATCCACAGTGCAGGAAAATATTTTGCCAGCTGTTCCTCAGACAAAAGACTATCATCTAGAATATAGAAAGAACTCAAAAAATTAGACCCCTCAAATTCAAAAACTCAATCCAAAAATGAGCATCTGAAATGAATAGATGCTTCTCAGATGAAGTAGAGATAGCAAATAAATATATGAAAAAAAATCTTCAACATCACTGGTTATTTGAGAGATGCAAATTAAAACAACCCTGAGATTCCATCTCACCCCAGAAAGAATGACTTTCATCACGAAATCAACCAATAACAAATGCTGGTGGGGCAGTGGGGAAAACAAAAAAAACCCTTCCCCACTGTTGGTGCGAGTGAAGACTGTACAACCACTGTGGAAATCAGCATGGAGAGTCCTCAAAAAACTAAAACTAGAGGTCCCATTTGACCCAGGTATTCCCCTTCTTTTAATTCATTCCTCCCAAATGAATTAAAAGCATCATACCATAGTAACATACACATACCCATGTTCATAGCAACACGGTTTGTAATATATAAATCTTGGAAACAGCCCAAATGCCCATCAATGAATGGATGGATGAAAAAGATGTGTTTTTTTATACAATTGAGGACTGCTGTGTCATAAAAAAAAAGATAAGCTTTAGACATTTCTAGCTTAATGATGCACCTGGAGACCATACACTTAAATGAAATAAATTGGACACACGTGTTTAAATACCACACTGCTTCTCAGGCCAAATGTATAAATAAGGACCCAAATGTATAGTAGACACCAGGAAATGGGAGACGGAGGGGAGTGAAAGAGAATGGGAAAAAAGAAGAATCAAGATATATTATGTACAGGCACAAATTCTCAAGGATGAAAGTCATCATTACGCATCTCTAAAATGTACCAATACAAACAAAAACAGAATTAGAGCACAGGACCCCTGCGGTAAGAACAGTGTTGCTGGGCTTTCTCAGTGCCAGCTTTCTGGATTTCTAAGATCAGGATTTCTAGAAACAGGATTTCAGGCCATGACTAGAGGTTACACCTTAAAGCTTGATGCACCAGTCAATTCCTGCAGCTTCTCTCCCCTCAGAGATGCATGTTCCATCACAGACACAAATACACACGCACACAGACACACACACACATGAACTGGCTGTCCTCCCTGCTGTTAATCCCATTCATCCAAAGCAAGCCTCATGACTTCTAACATCCACCTCAGGATCCATGACTTTGTGACTCGGTTTGGAAGGAGCTTGTGTTTTGGTTGGAGTTTGTTTTTGTTTCAGTCTTCGTTATTTGTGTTTGAGACAAGGAGGGGAAATTTCATTTATTTATTTATTTATTTATTTACTGCATAAGCTTGGAGATAAGTGGCTGTAGCAGACAGCTCTGCAATACTGAAGAATTGTATTGAGTAGCAGATTTCGAATTGGTATTAGAAGGCTTGCACTGCAAAGCACACAGTGGCACCTTGTCTTGTTTGTTTCTGTGTCCTTAAAACCTAGTCCAGGGCTGGGCAAAGAGCAATATGAGATAACTATGTGTGAAATCAGTGTCATTTTGTAAAGCTAAAATAAAGTAAGGTAGCACAGATGTTTGAAAGTAGAAATGTGCCAGGAAAGACACTTTCACTGGCAAAGTTCAGGATAATTATATAAGAAGTAAGAAGACAATAAAAATATACTTTGGAAAGTAATTTTTATATCAAGAAAATTCTTCTAATGCTTTAGAAGACAAAAAATTGCTGTAATTTTTATATTTTACCAGTTTCAAACATAAGTATTCATAGCTTATGATTTTACTGTAATTACAAAGTGACAATCACATACAGATTTACTCTGTACCATTTAATCCCATAGGCATTCACTTTTATATTAGAATTATACTTAGCTATTGGATTTTTAATCAAGAAATAATCACCCTTCTCAAGAATACTGATTTTCATGGCATAAATTGTCAAATAAGTGAAAAAATATGATTTTGAATGTTAAGTCATTTTTCATGAAAAAGAACTGATATTTTCTCGACTATAATTCTAGACCTTGTTTTACTTGGTGCTGTGTTCTGTTGCAGAGCCGTCACACTGAGGCAGAGAAGTGGCAGAGGGCAGAGGAGACAAAGCGAAGAAGGAGGCTTCCTTTCTGGTTCTCTAGCACAGACTAAGTCTTCATCTGCTCCTCACCCTAGCACTTGCTCTTCTCTCTCCGTGGAATTCCCTGTCCCCACCTCTTCCTGGGACCAGCTTTTTCCCATCTTTCGGGATTTTGCTGCAAGGTCTTATAGAGACTTTTGGTCTGACATTTTCAGCTCTTTAGGGCTGTCCTGCCTGTAGTCTGTGGACTTGCTTTCTTCACTGCAACAGGAGCTGCACAAGGTCTACCTTCACTCCAGTTCCCAGCCTAGTGGCAAGCACAAAACAAACACTAGAAATATTTGAAGAAGGGATGACTGAATGTGCAGTCCACCACTTGTATCTATACAACACTTGACTACACATAGCCCAATGAATGAGCATACAGCCTCTCCTACCGCAGCCTTCTTTGACTTAATGAATGCAGAAGACAATTATGCACAACCTTTTGAGATTAAGAATGGAGGCATTTCTTTCCTGGTAGTGACAGGACCATTGCATGTAGGGAACTGCTACTATATCATGGGTTTGCCTTGTGTGATGGGAAACTTGGGTGGGAGTCAAATGGTGGCTGCTCTGCCATTTCTGGGACAGTTCATGCAAGATATTGTGCCTGACTCACAGCAACTGCAGGGACTCTGCTATAGGCTCCATGGACAACCGAGAAGTTGGAAAACCAGGAGCCGTGCTGACAAGAAGTTCAAATGAGATGGCCGTGATATCACAGGCTTTCACTCAAAATGTGCCGGGCATCTGAATGCATTCATAATAGTTGCTTTTGTTTGCTTTGTTTTAGCCACTGTCATGCACAATGATACAACTTTTCCGGTCAACGATGGACCCACTACATATATGATGATGGTCCCTAAGATTAAAACCAAGCTGAAAAATTGCTATGGCCTGGTATTTCTGCTATGCATTTTCTATGGATTGGTGCATTTTCTATGTTTTTATACATTTTTACACACAATTGCTTTTAGCACTCAGTTATAATTGCCTGTATCACTCATCACATTAACATGCTGTCCAGGTTTATAGCTGAGCAATAGGCTGTTCCACACAGCCTCCACGTAGGGAAGGTGCTACGGGCAAGGTGTGACTGAGTACACTCTATGATGCTTGCACAATGAGTTTTCAAAACGTGTCTCCATCATTAAGCACGCACGACTCAACTTTAACTCTCAGAGTAATTCAAACTCATTGTCTAAAACATAAGGAAAATGTCCAGGAGCATTAAGATATCCAAATATCACTAAACATGTCCAGATGCTATCACATCTCTATGACTTTTGGAATACGACTAGCTAGGCCTTAATGCCAATCTGACCCCTTGCTAATTTTACCATGTAGATAGATTATTTAAAAACCACAAATTTCTCCCATTCCTGTATGGCTTTCCTCTTGCAATGTGATTATGCCACTCTTTCAATCAAAAGATACAACTTACTTTTTTCTCCCCTTGAATTGAGACCTGGTCCAGCATGTCTTACTCTGACCAATCAGATATTAGCAAGGCACGACACTAACAATGGCTTAACAAGTGTTTGAGTATTTGGGGGGTTGTCCTCTCTTGCAGCTGGGAACATCTGCATCCGTGTGTGACCAGGCCTGGGCGTGACCACAGGAGGGAGGCCCAGCTGTCTGCTGTCTCAGTAAGATGTAGAGATGTGGGGTCTCGCTCGACAATCCCGCTCTCACCAAGTCTCCAGGTCCAGAACTGCAATGAGACACAGAATCACGGGAAACAATACACACTAGTTGTTTTAAATTAATTACATTTTATTAGCAAAGGCCAAGGAGTACAAAGATTCTGGGAAAATTGGTTTATTTCTTTAAACCTTAATCTTTTAATCTGTAGAAAAAAAGATAATAGCATCAGTTTTGCTTCAAGTACTAAATGAGATCATATGTGGAAAGCACATTCATCTTACCTGGCGTGTTGCAACTGTTACATACATTTTCTTTTATTTGTTTCAGGCATCTTTAAAAATGAAGAGAGTTCTGTTACTGTTTTCTGTTGTGTTTTAATGACATAATATTACATTACCTAGTAGTTATAACATCAAATCATCACCTCACTGGTTATGTTTTAAGCTTGTTATGCACTGAATGTTCATATCACCCCAGTGCTCTTATAGTGAAATTCAGTCCCCAGTGTGATGGTGTTTGGAAGTGAGACTTTTGAGAGAGAGAGCTGTCAGGAGAGAATCGGTGCCCCTATATGACAAGGTCAGAGAGAGCTAGCTTGCTC
This sequence comes from Dasyprocta punctata, assembly GCA_004363535.1. Taxonomy (NCBI): domain Eukaryota; kingdom Metazoa; phylum Chordata; class Mammalia; order Rodentia; family Dasyproctidae; genus Dasyprocta; species Dasyprocta punctata. The sequence continues at coordinate 36,550 of RJWM01015289.1, forward strand.
TCCTTCCCCCTTGTGAGGATACACAAAAAAGTCAGTAGTCTGCAACCCAGAAAAGAGAGTTCATCAGAACCTGATCATGCTACACCCTCATAGCCCCCAAAACTGTGAATACTGAATTTTTGTTCCTTATACACTACTCTGCTATGACATTTTTTACAGCAGTTCACACTAGCTTTGACAAAGTCGCTCACAGCTTGTCTGTCTACAGCTTTAAAACGTGTTACTCCATTGGAGTCTCATCAAGGCACCCACCTCTGTCCTGCCCAAATGGAAGATGGCCTTTCCAGAGCATTCAGGCCCTTCCATGAAACTACTTCAATGAGAAATAAGAACAAGTCTCCCAATGGACCAAACAGGAAAATTCTGGTTGATCTAATATAAGGACTTTCTCTCTGCAGTCATACTGAGGGATACTTGGGGAAGACCTCTGTGGTCCATGACAAAGCCCTGTAACTTTCATATCACCTGTAAGAAACAAGGAAGCTCCTATTGATGATTGACCAACGCTAACCCCAGAATGAAGGGGCCATTAGCCAAAGTACTAGAGACAGCTCCTCCCTGGGATGAGGTCTGTGTTGTCCCTCAAACAGAGCCCACACAGGTAGCAGCTATGCTAGTAGATCCATGTTGGTCGGTGGTATGGAGGCTGAGAAGTTAGAGCCAAAGGTCATGGCTTCACCACGGCCTGTGCTCTTTCTGCAGTGTTTCTAGGGACCTATATTTTCCAGGTGTCCTGATGGAGGCCCAGTTCCTCTGGTGTAGGTGATAATCTCAGAGACTCCTAGAAAGTGTGTCAGCTCTGAAGCATCATGAAAGTTATTCTTGAGGCTTGAAGTGAAACAGTCAGCTACTGCCCTGAAGAGAATAAAAAGTGAGGAACCCCTATAAGGGAGAGAAAACAGAGCTTCATCACGAAGACTGAGAGAGCTGGAGATGCTCGCTGGTGTGTCTCTATTCTTAGGATTAGAGCTAACAAGGATGATAATATAAAAACAGACATACCTTGTATTCATGAACTGGTGAGCTGTTTCCATGGCCTTTGCTAAAGAATGTTTTCTCCTTCTCCTCCTCCTCCTCTTCCTCCTCCTCCTCCTCCTCCTTCTTTGCAACTTGTTACAAGTTCCAGCCATGCTATCTTCTTCGACCTACTTTTCTTATTTTGCAAGAGGGGAAAATCTCTGCAGCAACTAGACTCAATCAGTATCAAAATTCCAACCAGTTATCTAGTTGGCCAAACCACAGTTTCAACCTCCAATTTTTGCCACAGCTCTTTTAGAAAAATATAGCCTCTTATTCTTGGGATTTATATTGTTTTGTCGTACTATATAATTTGTGGAATTTTGTTGGTAAATCCAGTACAGTGGAAACAGATGACAATGGATTTACTCAGCAACTGTGTTTATTAGTTCTATGTAGAGAGAAACTTCTCCAAAACTACTGGCATGTCTGCCTTGGGACTTGAATCCAATGACACAACTTGTGCTCTCATTTATAAGGTTCTTGCATGGCCACTTACTGAGACAACTGACACATGTACTGAATATTTGCCTTGATATCTTTGCTTTATTTGCAAATTATTCCCTGCCTATTCTTAAAAGGTATCTTAGGCGGCTTACAATAAAGATGTATGGGATGGCGTATAAAATAACAATGAAAAGAGGATATAAAAATCAAACTGAGGGAGTAGGAATATAAATATTACAATTGCACTGGTTAAAATAGGGGGATAAGTTTTAATTTTGTCTCTGACAACCAAGAAATAGTGTGACCTGTTAGGAAGGATTTGGATTCAGACTGACAAGGTTTGGATCTCAGAAATGTCATTTAGTGGGTACTTTTAGGCAAACTGTCAACTCTTCTTGAGTTTCAACTTTCTCTACTCCAAGAGTAATTATAAGCCCTTCATGGAATTGTTAAAATAACATGTATGTAATAAAACATATGCATGTCTGACTATGTGCCAGATAATGTTTTAACACTCTATGTATATTACTTTAATTCTGATGAAGATCCTATGAAGTAAACTGCTACTGTTCCAGGTTCACTAATTTGAAAACTAAGGCACAAAAGGAGTAAGCAAGGTGGTTGAGGCCATAAACTAGTAGTGGTAGAGTCAGCACTTGAAGTTTAGGATCTAGCTTTGAAGTTCCCATTCGTAACTATTCTTCTATACAGTGTCTATGATAGCACTTCAAATGTGAAAGCATCAAAATAGAAAGCGAACGGGTGATGTTCCCAATATTATAATCTACCTTCTGGCAAGCAAAGCAGAAAAGCATGGAAATATTTCATTCTCTATGCTGGAATTAAATTACTATACAACACCAATTTTAAAACTTTATCAATAGCACCATTTGTTTGGAGGAACTTTTATCCTGAATCTTACATAAAGAGACCCAAAAGAGAGCATGGAGTACTTTAGACTGTGAGTACCCTCCATTCCTTACAGGGAGAAGCCCTGAAGTGGCTCTGGGAACTCTGGGTTCTGCAGGATACTGTCTGAAACCATCTCAGTAGACCCTCATCTACAGAACCATGAAATAAGCAATGCCATTAACAAATTTGAAAGATGCACAGACATACAGAATGTGGTCATTTTTAATAAAGGCCCCTCAGTAATCCTAAGGACAGACCATTCAAACACAACTGAAAAACCTTTCTATAGACATCAGAGCTGCCAAATTTGTGGCTGTCCAGGGATCTTGGAAGGCACCTGTGCACCTCTCAAACAGTGGTACCTGCAGGAGACCCTCCTGAGATGCTTGCTGGCCAGAGTCCTGGCCTTCAGTCTGATCTAGTAAGGTTGCATCTTTGAGTAAAATGTAGGGGATAAGGCCACTGGTGATCCGAACCAACAAGGCCAATAGAAGACTCTTGGGTATGTGACAGAGTGTCAGCCAGATCTTTCCTTTTCCAGGATGCCATTGTGTTGGTCAGCTGCATTAACAGTGGACTACTCTTTATCTGCAACCCCACTTGCTGAAAATTCTCCTTCTCAGCTTCCTCACCCACAATACCTCCTATGAGAGCTGCATCAGCTTTTCTCGGTGCCTGTTAAACAACTCGCTTCCACCAAAGTCTATATTCCTTAAATGATATCGGGGGGAGGGGGTAAGATTAGGGAATTTGAAGAAAAGGGAATTTAACCATTCCCTATATGTGTTTAAACAAGAAACTATCTCACCAACAAGGGAATAGTTCAACTCAGCACCACCTGAAGTAATCAAGAGTTGAGGCCACAAGAGTAGTCCAGAGACAGCTGCAACATTGAACTGATGGGTTTAAGCATCTCTCAATATGGATCAGAAGTGTACATTAGGCACTTGAGGGTTTTCTAAAGTAATAATGATAAGAGCAATTAATTTTCACTCCAAACTAACAGAATCTTGGATTTCAGCATTTCTATGTCCAGAGGATTATACTGGGAAGAAGCTGAGTCAGCTCTTTCTTTCAGGAAATTATTCAAGGGAAATGAGAACAGCTGTACTTTATGCTACTTCGGACAATGTGACCACCAGTGATACTGCTGAGCAGCATATCTTAAAATTATTGCCAGTTCAAAGGGGAAAGTAACATTTCTCTTAATCTTTCCTAGTCCTGCTCCAACACACAAGCTCACAAACACAGCCTATTGTGATCAATCAGGTATAAAATGTTAGGAAAACATGAGGCTTTAAGGTTAGTATATGTTTTGAATCAACAGAAAAAAAAACACTTATTAAATAAATGTACCAGCAAGCATGGGCTACCCATTAAAATCTGCTTTGCACCTCAATACATGCTGAGCCCCACTTAACAAAATGGTTGACCTACTATGCACTCAGTAAATCTTTGCTGAACAAATAAATTTATGAAATGGCTTGATGGCTACCATTGTTAAGCAAAACCCAGGATATTGTGTTAGTTAGCTTTTCTTTGCTGTGACAAAATACCTGGTATTAATATCTTAAACCAGAGAAGGTTTATCTTGGCTCATGGTTTCAGAGGTTACAGTCCATGGTCAGTTGGCTTCACTGCTTTCAGGCCTGTGGGAAGGCAGACACATTATGGAAGAAGTGTGTGGTGGAGGAAAGTGTTCACCTCATGGCAGTCAGGATGCACCAAGAATGGAAAGAGTCAGAGAGGAAGGGGTTAGTGACCAAATATGCATCTCCAAGGTTAAACCCCCATAATCTACTTCCTTCAACTAGGTCCCACATCTTGTTTCTACTACCTCCCAATAATGCCATCAAGTTATGATTTCATCAGTGAATCATTCCACTGATGAAGTTACAGCCCCAGTGATCCAAACACTTCTCGAAAGTCCATCAGCAAATTTGCCTTCAAAACAATGACCCTTCAAGGGGGACATATCATACCTAAGTCAGAATCCATTATAAATTAGAGACAAAACTGAATTCATATAATCTTTAAGAAGAGGATACTTGTTCTTAAATGTGCTAAGAAAAATAATTTGGTCCGATGCTGTCTCTTAATTACATTAGATATATATTTTGAGGGTAGCAATGCAGAATTTTAAGTTTTAAAAAATATAAAATATTAAAAGAAAAATGGCCTTGCCATAAAATGTCACTGACAGATTTGAAATTCAAAATACATTAAAAACTTGGATTCTGCACCCTCCCATGAGCCAGCGGCAGCCATGTGGGCCAGAAGGAGAACCACGAAACCAACCTACATCCTCCCATGAGCCTGGGAGACAAGAAGAGCACCACCACCTCCTACACCATCTTCCCTGTGAGCAACTGGCTAATTTGGAGGAACACAGGCTGAAATGATAGCTACTGAAATAAAAATATCAACTTAATGCTTGTATTGTTTGATTGACTTTGCATGCCTAAAGCTGGTAGTCTGAGCGTCCATTTAGTGGATAACAATATGCAATATAGCATATTGTTATATGGGGGATTTCCTTCTGCCTTGTTTTTAAAATCCAACATTGTTCTTGCTGGTTTGTTTTGTTCTGTTTTATTGTTTTTATTTCCTTTACAACAAAAATATTTTTTAAAAACTTGAATTAAAACACCTGCTACTTGTATCTCAAAATCATACCCTTTAAATGTTAAGACAGAACTACATCGTGATTTTCAATAGTTGAATTGCCTCCAGTGACTATCATTGTCTGTCTTTTCTTTCCGTTTAGTCCCTGTTGTGTGACATTTAAAGAGAATCAAAATAAGAGTTTACATCAAAAGTGTGTGAGACAATGGTAAGAGAATATTTCACCACCTCACAGTTGTCACTTACACTCTCTGTATACTTAGTCACATCCATCTATTCACAAGCTTTCTATTTACCTAGTGGATATGTCATCAAATGTTTAGTGAGCCCCAACATGTGACAGGCACTGTGTTAGGCAAGAGAGATGAAACAGGAAACACTTCTCTCACAAGATCATGGAGAGTGTAGAGTAAGAAAGCTTATCTGCTTTTATTAAATATTAAATGATCACACAATTAATGAAGTCACTAAAGTTATAATTAAGACCATGACATCAAGTGTAGGTTCTCCTAAATAACAGGATCACACAATGATGAAGTATGGACTTTATTCCTGAGTTATACACAACTACTTAAGAGTTTCCATTGAAAAGTGATGTGATCAGACCTATTTTAGTAGAAGTTAACTCCGGCTGAATTGAGGAGAGAGGATCATAGTGAGGGAAGGATTGATGCTGAGTGATCAGTGAAAAGTCCATAGCAGTATTATTTTCAACACATACCCCATTTCAGGTACATGTGATCATGGCACAGTCTAGTGGACCAGTGCTGGAGACAGCGAAAGTGACAGAGAGATGACAATAACAACCAAGCCTGTTTGCCGAACCATCTTCTGTGCTTAATTTCAATTATTGATCAATTTAATCCTCCTACTCCCATCAGCAGGACATTATTATCCCAATTTAACTGTCAAGGAAACTGAGGCACTAATAAATGAAATAAACTGCAAGATTGGTCACGTATCCTGCAGGAATATGAGCTCAGAGATTCAGTCCTGGGGCTCAAGTTGGTAGCCACTCTACAAGTTTGCTAAATCGAACTAGATCTTTTTCTGGTTGCTTGACCAAGCTACCTAGATTGTCATAGTTTCAGCAACTTATTCATTCTCTTTTCAGTCTTTCTAATGCCATTCAACAAATTAACTATTTTCTCACAGGTCAGTTGAAGAGAGCACCTTCGGTGGGAATTCTATCTTGTTCTTATTGCCTGTGCTCTTCCTAGTCTCACAAGTGAATGTGTCTTGAAATTGCAAGCATTGATTTGAACTCAAAATTAGCTCTGGAATTTCTTTATATGAAATTCCTTTCAGCACACACCCAGGGTCAGGAACCAGAGCACAATTGTGCATTCCAATGCCTCCATTGGAAAAGACCTGTTAATGTTGAGAATAAATAGGACTCATCAGTCTTGAGCAGTGGATATAGGCTAAAGAAAATTGTTAATTTACAGGGTCACTTCACTATGGGAGCCTGAACAGCAATGTCAATTTAAGAGTTGTGACCTTATTACTAAATTTAGTGTTTGGAGCTATGTCCCATTACCATGGACTTGATGACCAGGAGCCAGGTGGACCCTGGTCAGGTCAGGTGTTTGTAGACAGAGGTGGTCAGGAAACTCACAGGGCCATTCAGGTGTCTGGGATGTTCCTGATGGGGTTAGGGGATGAGGGTGTTACAGGTGTCTTCCGGTCAGAGAGAAAGGAGAGGAGAGAGAAAAATGGAGGCTTCAGGTAGAGTCAGGGACATCTCACAACCCATTACTGAGGCTCACTACCCAGAGTGGGAGTGCAGAGATGGGAAGATGGCTAAGCCTTGAGCAGGGAATTGCGAGGAACAGAGTGTCCCAGGCAAAGTTTTGTGACAGGCCCAAGCCACAAGAATAGCATTAAACCCTTGCTTCACATGGTCATGTCACTGAAGCTTGGTCACATCGAACCCAGTTGCTCGTTAAAGCAGTCATCACTTTTCTGAGGCAGAAGCAACGCAAAGAGTTTGAGATTCGGAAATGTATCTTTCCAGGAAAAACTCACAGACTGGGTGGGGAAACACCCTTATGAGAACTGAAGCATTCTATAAAGGCAAAACTAACGGCAAAACAGACCAGGTTCACAGTCCCCTCCCACCCATCTTGGGGTCAGGATGACTCAGATTACTCCAAGGCTCAAAGTCCCTAGACTGAACGCTAGAAGGATATAGATCCCAGGTCCTAAACATTTCCCAGCTGCCGTGACCATGCCTATCACAATGAAATGAAGTCAGAGTCACAGCCACTCTAGGAGGGCGCTCTGTGTCTCAGGAGCAGGCACAGTTGCGGTAGCTCCCTGTTCTCGGTCACCAAGACAACTCTGGCTCTACCTCTGGCTCCTGCAACCACTGTCTGTCTCTCTGCATTATCGCAAGTGGGGCCATAAAGTAGGTGAACCCTCTAGGGAGAGGTGTTGGGATCCAAAGAGTAGCCACCTTAAAATATTAGGAATGGAAGGGACTGTGTGGACCAGTATCCTGAAGCCCAAGTAAAGAAAGTACGTGAAGCAGAGCTCGATTAGAACACAGCTTCCCAAACCACGTTGTCTCCACAAACGAAACCAGTGAGTAGAAAGTCTGGCAGTTCCCGTAACAAAGTTCTTGTCCAGGAGCCATCTCACGAGTACTAATCTATTCTTGTTCACCTCCCTTATCAAGTCTATTTTCCACCCAAAAGCCAGAGTGACCTTAAGGATCATGTCACCCACCTGCTCAAAACTCCCCAAGTCTTTCCAGGTCACTCAGATTAAAATCCAGGTTCTTTGCCATACATCACATGTAGGCCCCTGGCCAGTTCCTGCCCCTGCTCCCTTCCGACTGTGCTATTCCCCGACACACGAAGCTGATCCCCTGCTCGGGGCTCAGCACACTCATTCCCGAGAGGGCAGCTTTTTTGTGATTCATTCACTGTTACCTCCTTAGAGAAGCCTTCTCCCCACTCTGCATTTCATTCCCTGTGACTAGGCCTTGTGTTTTCTCTTTCCTCTTTTTTTTTTTTTCAGTACTAACAATTGAAATCAGAAGCACTCTACTACTAAGCTACATCCAATCTCCCACCCCTCATCCCACCATCTCCCTTTTTGAGACAGTGTCTTGCTATGCTGTCCAGACTGGCCTTGAAGTTGCAATCCTCCTGCCTCGGCCTCCCAAATTGCTATGATTACAGACTTCATATTTCTGCCCTGTGCTTCTGGGATTATCTTATGGATTGGTTTATTGTGAGTCTCTTTTTGCTACCACGTAAGCCCTGTGAGGACAGGAATTAAAAGCTCATTCACACTAAATCCTAGCACCTGAAATGAGGCTTAGCAAAGAAGATGCTTAAATAGCTGTTGAATAAATGTATTATAAAATGACCACACTCCTCCTCTGGAATGTGTATGTCATGATAAAGTTTCAGTTTACAAGTTCTGTAAATAGACCACATGAAAAACAAAAATAAGGAGAGAAGTTGTTCCTGTAGCTGTTTTAATAAAAGCTAAAATATGTACTTATTAACCCCCATTTTACATATATTTGACTCCATGCTTTGTGGAAAGAAAATGGTTGCTGCCAAAATTACAGAAATGTGGTTTTGATTTATAATAATGCAGAAAAAGTTCTAATGAGCTGTTAAATCTTATTTATTTCTGGAACTTCACTAAATTTTCCTTTCATGAAACTATTATTTAAAGTTCTAGTTAGTGAATTAATGTCAATAATTTAAATGAATTTCTTTCTACACAATTATCTTGGATTGGGAGGCAATGAAACAGTTGGAATTACTTTTAACAAATTACACATTTCTTCCCCTTCATGTGTTCCATGATCAGCATTAGAGAGAGTTACTGTTGTAATTTCACATTTAAAATGAAACTATTTGGTTTACAGAGAATTGTACAGATTTTTAAAATTCACATCTTACCCTTATATCCCTTAAGGTGATAAAAACACCAGGAGATCAGGATTTCCTAATAAGTGATATTGGATGCTCAGTGTATTTGGATCTTGTTTCAGAGAAATTAGTTGGGGGAGAAAACATCCCAGAGAAAGAAGCTGAAGTTTAAGGAGATAAATAAATTAATGCATAATGCATTTTAAAACTCATGAGTAGCTAATGACGTTCCTAACCTGAAGAAGTATCAGGCATATTTTTATAGAGAATGTGGGGGAATTCTTAGTATCTTGGAAATGCAAAGGCAGTTACAGAAAAGGATTAGTGACTAGAGAAGAAAAAGATAGTTTTCTGACTGCACTAAAATTATTCACACCTGAAATTGTAACTAGCAGATGAATTAGTCAAATTGGAAGACCATACTAAAACGTTAAAGGCAACAGTTGCATTAGGCTGCAAACTGTGTTCTGGAAATTGCAAAAATTAATGATGACTAGTCTCTGAGCAAACGCAGGGAGAAAAAAGCTTGAAAAGCCGATTTATCTTCTATGTAAAAGTGGAGCAGATTAGACATACTTTATTTACTTTGAGGATAATGACACTGATCCTTTGGAATTCAGAACTAGAATATATTAAAGGAAACCATGAATATGAAAACAAGAGAACAAATTAGATTAAAGCAGGGCTCTTGTTTGGACACCCAACACCCAACAGCTGTTGGTAGACACAGTTTCTTCCATAATAAGAATTCAGACCATTAAATTACCAGAGACGTCCCACCCTCCAAGTGAGAGTCGCACAGAGAGCATCGCAAAGCTGCAGTCAGCTACCTGGAGGACAGGGTGATGGAAGAGGGTGATGAATGTCACCCATAGGTATTCAGTCTGGAACCCAAACTAACCTATTCCCAAACCAACCTGCTGACATGTAGCATGCACTGTGTATTATAAGTCAGAGTAAAAAAGTGATTTATTTGAAGATAGAGTATCTCTCAATGCAAAATCTTGCAGAAAAAAAAAGTCTTGGGCTTCTGGGAAGACGGCAGAACAGTAAGAAGCAGAGTAAACAGCCTCTCTGAGAGATACAGTCCAGATGGTGAAATATAGCATAGTGGGGAAGACAAGAAGGAAGGAAGTGGGCCCCCTGGAACCAGGAAGAATCCGAAGTGAGAACTGAAGCCCACAGAAAGAGTAAAAAGAAAAATTTAAACAAAGAAAAAAGCGGTAGCTGGCAGCACCTTTGCCTGGGGCCGGACACACTGTGCAAGAGGAACTGTTGGAACCTGGGGACACACGATCAAGGTGACGTTGCAGCTGGTGACCTTGGAGGCCTCTGCAGAGAGAGTCAGCATTGGAGGGGAGTAGCAGTGGAGGGAAGCAGCGGACCTGGAAGACTGCACTGGCTGGCAGTGAGTGCAGAAGATTCGGTCCTCCTGTGGGAGAGAGCGATTGGCCAGGAACCATTTTGGAGTCAGCCAGATAAGCCCAGAACCAGAACTGCTGCTGACTTCCTCTAGCAGCCATCATGGAGGTTCCCTGCAGGTTGCCAGCTCGGTCTCAGACAGTGGCAGGCCCCACCCCCTTGCACACTCCAAGGACAATAGTGGAGGATCTCTGCTGGTGAACAGCCCAGGTCTGCAGACAGCAGCCAGCCTAGCCCCCGCATACACTCCACCAGCCTTAGGGGAGCCAGTGCAGGCTGGGAAAAGCAGCAGACAGCCCTGCACCAGCACACCCAATGGCCACCACCAGATACCCATAGCCAGCACTGGCTAGAAGAACCAAACAGTCTCGCTTCAGAGAAATTGTAGCCAATGCAGGAAGTGCCTGAGACCCCAGTACCCACTTGTCCAGAATAACCCAGGACTATGTCAAGAGAAAGAGGCAAAAGGCAGTCTCTGTCCTCCAATCTAAGCAGAGCAAATCCAGGAGATGCAAACACAGAAGAGATCGGGAGTCGCACACCTGAAGTTTCTGAAGTGATGGCAACTGAAGTAAAGAAACAACTTCATGAGGCTATAAAAGAAATGAGAACAGAAATACTAACTCAGGTAAAAGAAGAAATGAAGAACATAATGAAAGAATTGCTAAGCATCTCTAAAGAAGACATAGATTAAAAATGGAAGCACATAGGAAAATGAGGGAAACCTTGAATGAACAATTCAAAAAAGATTTAGAATACATGAAACAGATTGAAAGAGATAGCCAGGAAATTAAAAACTCCATTGAAAGCTAGTGAAACCACTTGAAAGAAACTGAAGATAGACTTCCAAATCTTGAAGACAGGTTTGCCACTTGTGATGATGAAAGAAGAAAGGAAAGATCTCTTAAAAATAACAAAGAAGCTGGGCGTGGTGGTGCACTCCTTTAATCCTAGCACTCGGGAGGCTGAGGTAGGAGGAGTGTTGTGAGTTTGAGGCCAGCTTGGGCTACAACGTGAGTGTAAGGCTGGCCTGAGCTACACAGTGCGACCCTGCCTCAAAAAACCAGGACCAGGAGTTTGGCTCAGCGGCTTACGCACCTGTCAGGCAGGCACGAGGTTGTGAGTTCAATCCCCGGTGCCAGAAAAAAAAAATAACAAAGAACCTGGAAGTAACAATTTAATGACTGCAAGACAACCCAAAGAAACATAACTTAAGAATAACAGGTGTGAGTGAAAAAGCAAGGGTCAACACAAATGACATTAAAAATCTATTTACAGAAATAATATCAGAAAACTTCCCAAGCATGGGAAAAGGAAGTGACATTCAGATAAGTGAAGCTT